>ML785626.1:110291-123094 GCA_009831015.1 Picea engelmannii | reverse complement strand
TCACATTTATTACATCCAACTACCATAGTGGGCCTTTATTAATATAGTGGACCTAGTCCACCTTACATTGAATGACCACATTCCCATATATTAAATGACTTCCACTAATAACACATAACTACATTCCCATTGGGTACCTCCCTAGGTACCCCATGTTACCTCCCTAGGTATACTACACATTTGAGCCCGGCGCTCCTTTTTTTGCCTTTGCATAGTGGTGAGTTCTGCCTATAGTTTCTTCATATCCCGCGCCTCTTTGACGTGCTCCATGATGGACATTTTCTTATGCCTCTGCTTGAGGTCTTGGATAGCTACGCTTATCCTTTCTTATTCCTTTTCCCACCATTGGACTTGTTGATCCTCTTCTAGCGTCGTCCAAAGCTATATTGCTTTATCGAACAAGTCAGTTCTTGTGCTGACCTATTGCTCTATATCCTATAGCTACTTTGTTTCCTCTTTATTCCTTTGCTCCCTTACCTCTGGTGGAGTGGTAGGTGTGAGTTTCTCAAGAAGATTCTTGATCTCCTTCTGATATTTCTTGATTTCCTAGGCAATCTGATAAATCTTTATTGATGTTGTGAGTTCGACCCTCTGTGTGGTTTTTGGAATCTTCTCATAAGTTTCGGCCACTTTCTGTTCCAATCCATTTGCGTGCTCCCTCTCCTCTTGGGTCTCGAGCTTGGCCTGGTCATATATCAATTCCAACGCGTCCCATTTATCCTTTTCCTACTGTAATTAGGATATGTTTGTGCATGCACGAGACTGTACTTCATGGGTAATGATAACCTGTAATTTGTGTAGAGCTTTGGATGGCATTCGTGGAAATACCAATTGGAGTTGAGATAAGTCCTTTAGGGGTGTCTTCTCCATGATATCACCCATGCGCAACATGTTGGGTGTAATGTGGAATGTTTAAGTCGGCTGCGGTAGTGTTTGGATTGTATCTTGCTCACTTGCTTCAAGTTCTTCTTCTGTCTGTGATGTTGGCGACACTGTTCCTATGTTGTTGCATAATATCTACGCTTCTCCAATCTACTTGAGGAGTTGTCGCATGTCCTCCAGGTCCTCTTGAATTCTGTCCCTATGGTGCATAGAATTATCAAATTCCTTGGATATACAATCCTGAACCATTTGGGCTATCATTTCTGCATCATCCTCCGTGATCGTGTATTCTAGAGGTGTTCTCTATGCCTTCATCTTCTTGTGCGCACCCCCCTTCTGAGTAGCTGGTCTCTTAGTCATGCCTGGTTCTTGTGGATTGGGAATCGATGTAGTCCCCTACATTGCCTCGGCCTATTTCTATTGTTCTTGGCCCAACTGCGTATTATTCTTCTTCCCCTTCTGGGTCCCCGTCTTAGTTGTCCCTTCGTTTCTCTGCTTTGTTTTTGTCTGGCCTATCCTTCGTTTCTTGGGCACTAGGACTTCCTGAGGTTGTGTTTCTTCCTGCCCTATCTCCTCTTCTATTATCTTTGTAGGTATGTATTGGGTAAGGACTGGAATCTTCCAGTCATCTTCCCAATCCTTGATAACCATATCGATGTCACCCTCCATGATGCAATAGCGCAATTGTAGCCATTGTTTGTTGGGGTCCTTCCATGCCTATATCCACATCGCATGTCAAGTGGCCTTGAAGTTGGTGATGTCCCGATAGTACTCGATAGCCTCTGGAGTTATTCTCTATAGATTGAAAATGGTATCCTGTAGTTCGTTAAGGTATCCTTCAAATACAACTGCATTCATCCTCCTATGCTTGGTGTCTGGCATGATGCCAAGTGATACATATCTCGCTCCATGATTCAACTTGGGTCTGGTGGCGAAAAATGTGTAATCCGGTTCCTTCCATCCCATGATGGCTATCAACATGAGTAGCCATAAATAATGAAATTTTGTTCCCAGATCCTGTGCATCCTTGCAGTCATCCATAAACAGATTCAAAAGAAAAGGGGGCCAACTAACTGTGGTTCCCTCGGCACATTGTGCTGCAACTGCGAGGACCCCCGCCAAGACTTCCTCTTTACGACATTTTCTTAGCAACTTGCAGGCCATGATTTTTGTGGCCATTTGTGTCGTTGCATCATTGATCCTTTTGATGACAATTCCTTGTGTCCCTCTGTCAGTGCTAGATTTCTTCTTCATCTCTTCTGTGAGTGATTTCTCCTTTGTTTTTTCATCGAGAATTTGTGTGGGATCCATGCCCCGGGATGGCAGCCCTGTAATGTGCGCAATGATATCTACGTCTATCGAGACATTCTTTTCCAACCATATATCCCCACCGTATGTGACCGCCATCAATTTTTTGATGCAACTGTTTGTGTACTGTCCTATGCCAAAGTGTGGTAGCTCTAGCAAATCTAAAATCCCTGTTTTTTCCAATCTAGTTTACCACTGGAGTGGTTGATTAATCGGTTCCCCAAATGGATCCAGACCCACAGTCTGTAAGTATACTCTTTTTGCAAACTCTGAGAACTTGTCCATGTCCATTACATCATGGTCCGAGTATTTTATCTTCTCAACACAACCTAGAAAGTCTAATTTCACCCGTACTCCATCTAGTATATGTGGCAAAACAATGGCTGCGACGGGTTGCTTTCATGGTGACCTAGGCACATGTTGCTTCTCCTTTTTTGTTAGTGGCTGGCTCGAGGTTCTAGCCTCTGTCAGTTGTACTTCGGAATACCATTCTGGCCAGCCCATGACATCTTCCACTACTCCTTCCTATGGGTTGTCTGACATGGTTATTTGAGATTCGTCTGGCTCGACTACTACTTCCTAGTTTGTAGTTGTCCCATTGACTCTCAGAGCTCCTTCATGGTTCTCTAGTTGCGCCTCCTTCAGGTTTCCTATGCCCTAGTTCTGTTGCTCCTCTTCTTCTCTTGGCATATCCACATTCATGCCCTGAGGTGCTGGTTGTTGGGTTTCTTATACCACGGGTGTGGGGTTCATCGATGTTGTATATGGTGAGGGGATTTCATTGACATTGATGATCTATGGAAGTTCTTGTTCACTTTCCTATGATTGTACCTGTTCCCTTGTTCTAACTCTAGAGTGTCTGGTAGTCTTGCCTAGTTCTTCTTGCTTTGGTGGTGCCATGGTGGTAAATGTTGATCGTTCGTTGAGTTCAATGATCTCTTTAACCTATGTGAACTTTGCTCTATGCTTCGTTGGTTCTATCACTCTCTGTCTTCTATGGTCTTGCAATAAGCTGTTTTCTCCCATGTCCGTGCTTTGTATGGGTATCGTATGAATCTTGTCAAAGACACTATATTTATTATGGATTCAATGAACCTTCGGTTTCTTCATACTTTCCATTACTCTCCCTCACCATCTCCATTTGGCACGATTAATGCGACGTCCCATCGGTCCTTTCCAGCATTCAATTCTACATACCTTTGTCATTTCTTTCCGCTTTTGTTGTCCTTACTTTTCCCGCTTGTTTCCATTTTGACCTCACCATTAGCCTTGTCCTCTCCAAGTTTGTATTCCTAAGTGTGCATGCTTCTTCTCCTTTCGTCACATTGTACCTCTGTTGGTACCATTTAATATCCCATTTTTATTTATTTTTGTTTTTACTACACGGTGACTTTTCAAGTTGTGGGTGGTCGACTGTCCTTGCACAACTTCAGTTGGCTCTTGCTTTAGTTATATATCCTATCTGAATTTGTATTGAGTGACCCAGGGTTCATGTCTATTCAGGGTTCCAACAAAGCCTCTAAAACTATCTTCCCTCCTCGTAAACCAAAAGGCAATGCAACGTACAGGGTGCACTGCACCGTCTCACCCAAGATAATCTTGATGGGTGACTGCAATACTCATGTTTTTGCAGCCTAGGATTGAGTGGAGAATTTGAGAACTATACGTTGAGAGTTCTATTGTAACTTATTAATGCAATACACCATCATTTACGATTATGCATGAAATATAACAACTCATTCATCTAACATATCAATCTCTACTGAAGACAATAAAGAAACATATGCATTCAATCACATAACACAAGTTTACCATGGCTGACCCCCCCTGGGTTACGTCCACAAAGATATGGCTCTTATCTCTTTTATTATAGTCATTCTGAAACTACAACACCGCGCGCTTTACAACTCTTCTCAATTGGGTTAAGATATATTATGAGGCAGACTAGATCACACCAAGCTCCTCAACCTACGATATAACCCTCAAGATCTACCCTCCTCAGCCCTCTCTAGCTCAACAACTTATAAAATTAGGTCATACAACAAAATATTACATAGCATCCGCTTCTTCGTATTCATCCCTTCTCCGCTATCTCTCTCTATGAGACCTAGGTATCTGTATTTATACATTCATGGCTCGCTAGTCATTACAATATATTTCTAAAAACCTAACCCTAACATCCTTAGGTCTTCCATGCATGCATGTGTGCTGCTCTTCCTTCCAGTTGTCGCTTTCCTCATGCATTCCTTCTTTCCCAAAGTTGCCTTTCTTTCCGCTCTGGCCTGCTTCCAACAATCTAGTAGAGGCATTGTTGCCTCTTGCTCTGGTGGAGGAGGTACTAATGCTTCTAGATTTAGTGGAAGACCTAGCTAGTAGTAGTTGACATGTATATATTTGATTGTTCCAATGTATATTTTACGTGTATATTTGACTTGAGATGTATATTTAAAATATATATTGATTTTGATATTATTGTTCATATATATTATTCTTTTTCATATCATGTTTTTTTTTGTAAGTTCTCTATTTATATATTAATAGTATTTACATAGCTATATGTGGTACTTTAGATACCAAAATATATTAAGACTATCCATCAAAATCATAAGATACCAAATCTTAAAGCTTTCCCTCGTAGGGAAACTAGGGAAAAATATAAAGGTAAATGGTTTGAGAAGTAGAAGCCTAAATAACCAATAGTCTAAATAAACAACTAGGAAAATAATAATAGCCTAGAAAAGAAAACATTAGTAGAGCTTGAGTAAATAATATGGACATCATATTAACCATTAGAAGGAGGCACCTAAGGAGCCCTCGACGTGGTATCTGCCATGTTTCCAGTAGTCAAAGAAGACCCAACACACAGATGACACATAGAAGGAAGTGGGTAAGAGCCACCATGGTGCTTTACAATCCAAGAGACCATTGAGATGAGATGACTATTCTGCTCCTCAATGGATTTTTTCCTTTTCTTGAGCTATCTAAAATCCTAGTTTTTAGGAAGCATTCCTAAAGCCACCATGGTTTTAGTGTGTCAATAGAGTTCAAGGGTTCTAAAAAATTTAGGATTCCTGGTTCTGGTGCAACCCAGGTCATAGATAACACCGCTCACCTATTTTTCTACATCCTCATCTTCCTTATAATCCCTGGCTAATTTCACTTCTTCCTCCAGAGAGGGAATAGCAACTTGATCCTATTGTAGATATAACTCATGGTAAAATTTCGCAGCCTCAATGGCTTCCTTAGATTCATGTGAGTGACAAGAAAGGGAGATTCTAGAGTGCCTCCCTCGAGGAGACATAATGACATGAGGAAGGGGAGAAGGAGCTCGCTTGACAGAGACAGGGTCAAAATACCGACTGAAAATCAGAGAATACCAGAACATACAAGAAAGATGAAGATATTTGAAAGTCAAATCTTGATCCTTTTGCAAATTTAACCTTCCCGAAGTCATCATACCGACAAGAGCATATAGTACATCAATATCAATGCCCTCCATTTCCACGAGGATAAAGTTAATTTGGTTTCGTGCGCAGAAAGCTCTGTTCATGCAATCCATCTTCTTCCCATTCAAAACTCTGATCAAATCCATATCGATCCTTGTCCTTAGTACATGAGAGACGTACATGAGATGAGACGTCCCTGATCAACACCCTCACATATGATGTCTTGACGCCTTTTCATATCATGTTGATGTTGTTGTTGTTTAATTATAAAATGTATTATGTGTATGTCAATGATCTATATTATTGTGATTTCTCTATTTTTAAATTAAATTTCAGATGTATCACATTTTATTTGAGATTGGCATAATTGAGATGTGTGTTTGACATATATATTAATTTTGGTATTATCGTTCATGTGTATTATGTCTTTCCATATTATGTTGATGTTGATGTTTGATTTATAAAATGTATTGTGTATATTAATGATTAACATCATTAATTATTTATATGTTTTAAATTAAATTTGATATGTATTACTAATTTAAATTTGAGATGCCATATAATTTTCAAACTCTAGTTATATTAAATAATTTAATTTAGATTGTGATTGTAAAGTGTTATAATCATTTAATGTCATTATATAACAATTAATACTTCAAAGTGAATTATTTATTGTGTTAAAATACAATATGTTGATTAAACATGTTTACAAACTTGATTAATGATCCACTCAATGATTTCCCAATTTGATTGATTTTAAATCGATTAAATTGTATATATATTTTTAAATTTATTCTTAAATATTTTTACTAAACTTTACATTAATTTTGATAAAATGAAAACTATTCTAGTTAAATCTAATAAAAAATCATTCCTCTAATTTTATATGGTGATAGCATTATGCATATTAAATCATGAAAACAATTCTAAGTTGAATTTGATTAATTTTTTTATGCCAATTTGTTTGATTAAATATTCTATTAAACCGTGAAAATAATTTTAATTTTTTATATTAAATATAAAATGAGATAAAAGGGGCTTCAACTAAACTAACCTTGATAATAATAGTATTTAATATTATTCTTACAAATAGTGATAACATCTTGCATATATATTAAATCATGAAACAATTGTAAATCACATTTGAATAATTTTAGAAATCAATTTGTTTGATTAAATTATGAAAATAAATCTAAATTTCTATATTCAATATAAAAAGAGATAAAAAAAATACCTTCAACTAAATTAACCTTGATGACAATAGTTGTTAACACTAATCTTATAAAAAGAGACAACATGCAGATCTTACAATTAAATACTAACATTTTTAAGATCTTAAAAATTTGTAAGATTTCCATGGAACATCAGATTCTTACAATTAGATCTTACAATTAAAATTTTGAAAAAACATAATCTTAGAATGTCCTATATATGCCCAAATTAAATCTCAATTTCAAAATATTTGTAACACTACCTATCTTCATAATTTGTTAGCTCATCAAAACCAAGGATATTTAAGAAAGCTTCTCTCCAATATTTTTAATCATATGAACAAAATGTTGAAGAAAACTGAATAATTCCTTATAATTTTTTATTAAGGTCCAATAGAACAAATTTGTCCTCAGCAGATGGTGACCATCATTGTTTTCATCATCATCATCAACAACAACAACAATATAACAATTGAAAGACATATTTTGTTTTCTAAGAAAAAAGTTGTAAGTTTCTTTATTTCAAGAAAAAACATGTAAGTTACATTTAAAAATGTGTTTATGGACACTATAACTAGAAGAGAAAGCACTCCAACAACACTTCTTAAACCAAGAAGTCCTAAAAATTAAGATCTCTATGCTCAACCATTGAAAATATCAACTAAAATCCAATATCTCAAAGTTGTGAAAGACAAACAAAGTCTCAACAAGGAAGCTAAAGAGTAGTACTTAGGCCATCATTGGCCAAGTATATGTTGGTTGAGAGTCACATTAGCGGTTAAGGTAATATTAATATGATTAGGTAAGTTGTTATGGGAATTAGGGTTCAAAGTCTTAACACAGAAACTAAAGAGTAGTACTCTTAGGCCATCATTTTCCAAGTATGTATTGGTTGAGAGTCACATTAGGGTTTAAGGTAATATTAATATGATTAGGGTAAGTTGTTATGGGAGTTAGGGTTTATGGGTTACATATTAGGGCTTAGGGGGTTTCTTAATATGAGGTTAGGGATAAGGTTATATTAGTTTGGGTTAGGAATTAGTGTATTAGTACATAGGTTAATATATTAGGATGTCATTAATTGGTTTCATTTGTGGATAATTAAGGTGGTTGAGACTTTCACCTAGTCTTAGGTACAAATATGTTAATAGATCTTAACAATTAGAATATAATATACACACACAGTCTCTCTCTCTCGTTTTTATGTTTTGGGTTAGTTATTTTTCATTTTTTTTTGTTATATATTTGTGACAATTCAAAAAACAAATAGCATTAATTTTTTGAAAGTGTTTAAATAAGAAGTACAACCAAAACAAAATAAAATAAATTTTAAAAATTAGAAAAAAAGGACACATCAAAAGGGGTGATGCCCCTTTCTCAATGAATTTTTGTACCACAATTCAAGCAACCATCAAGAAAGAGTCTTTACCCTCTCAAATCTAATAGTTTATAGGAAATATGCCATAAATTGCATCTTAAACCACATGCCTTGATTGGTAACTTCAGAATAGAATGCAAGGCTCATGAGAGAAATCACCTTGAAGGAAGTTGAACAAATGGTTATGGAAATGGTAGTAGGAAATTCATATGAGCCTAATGGGTTCACTACAAACTTCTTCCATAATTTCTAAGATATCATTGGTACAAATATATAGAGAGTGATGGATGACTCGAGAGCTTCATAAGAAATCCTCTAAGCATTTAACTCCACCTTTCTCACTTTTATACCCAAGGAAGACATGGATAAATACTTGGACAAGTTAAAACTTAACTCATTATGCAAAGTGATTTATAAGATCATATCCAAGGTCATAGACAATAAGATAAATCCGTTCATGTCCCATATAACTTCACATGAGCAAGGTATATTGAAGTGTGGAAAATTCTTGATGGCATCATATATCGGACGAGACCATTCACTCCCTAAAATCAAACAAAAAACCAAGTGTGCATATCAAACATGACATGTCCAAATATTTTGATCATTTAAATTGGGATTTTCTAGTTCAAATTCTAATACCTTTCCGCCTTAGTTAGACTTGGGTTAGTTGGGTCAAAAATATTGTCTCCTCAATTTTCTTCTCTATCCTTCTCAAATCCCCCGCCCCATTCAATCCTTTGTGGAATCAGATAAGTGGATCCCCTCTATCCCTTTTTATTTATTATTATGATGGAATTTGGGAAGAAACCTCTATCATGACATTGCTTCAGGTAACTTAAAGGGCCTCAAAATTCACAATGATGTTGATCCCCTTTCCCACCTTCAATTTGTAGGTGACACAATGCTTATGGGCCATTCTTCAACCAAGGAGGAAACATCTATCAAAGAAATATTTGATACCCTTATACTAGCCTTTGGAACACTGATTAATTTGGATAAATACCTCATAATATTCTTCAACATCCCACTAATTACCCCATGTGGCATAGTGCAAATCCTTAGTTTTAAAAAGGGGAACTTCTCTCAAAATACCTAGGAGCTCCTCTCATTGGGAGTGCACTAAGAAACATATTTGGGGAAGACCTCCTTTTCAAGATTGACCATAAACTCAAATCATGGAACTTTAGATCCCTTAACCTCTGAAGCATATCAACTTTGCTCAAATTAGTTATTCCGACTATGCCTCTTTATTTTTACTCAATTCTAGCAGCTCCTTTTAATATTCTAAAATCCATTAAAAGTCAACAAAGATCCTTTCTCTTGGGGGTCCTAAAAAGAAAGAAAATGGGATCTTGTAGCCTAAGATAAATTCCATCTTCTAAAATATTTAGGAGTCTTAGGAATTTGTGATGTTTAGATACTCGATAAGGTCCTAGCAGCAAAGCTCTAGTGGAGGTGGCTCAACAATAAGGAAAAGCTATGTGGTAAAATATGGTGCAAAAAATATGCAATAAACATGGAAGAAGATGACCTCTTAAGAATGAAGGGGAATCACCTAGGATTTATGATTTGGACTAATGCTTGGAAAAAAAATCCATAGTTCAAAACCAATCCTTTTGGAAAACCATAGATGGGAACTTTTCTCTCTTTTGGGATGACTCCTAGTAGTAGAAAGCACAACTATGTAGATAAGAAAATATTCTAGAGGTTAGAAATACATTCCACACTGAAAAATGGTATATTGTTTGTCAATAGTGGGAGGAAAGGATAGATACAATGGACAATGGATGGAAAACTTGGAGAACAAGAGACCCTTGACCACCAACGATAACTCAAGTGGGAGTCAAGCATTTAGAAGCATGAGTGCAAAAAAGAAATATTGGATTCAAGGACAATCATGATAAAATTGAATGGGGACATATAGAAGGAGGGACTTTCTCAAACAAATAATCTTACAGAATGGAAGTGGGACACATATCACAAGAAAAATACAAGATCTAGAAGAAGGTTCAAAATCCAGAAACATGACCAAAACTCTCGACCTTCCTTTGTTTGCTTTCCAGGAGGAAAGTTTTATCGTGGGATATACTTCAAAGAAGAGGTTTTGAGGACCCATATCTTTGCTTCATGTGTAGATAAAATATAGAAATATTGGATCACCTCTTCAACCAATGTAAACATGATGATATCATATGGGATATGTGTTGTAATATACCTAGTATATTACATTTTTATTATTATTTAATAATATTTTATAGGTTTGTTATTATGTAAATAGGAATTATGATGTAAATGATAAGTCATGAACTTTAGGAAGAACATGACTTATGTAATATCCCTAGGTCGAACCCAATTGTAATGTAAATGAAAATGTACTTAAGCTGGTGAGCTGTTTGATATCATTTTGTATGAACATTTCATGGAATAGTGTGTGCTTGTACTGTGCAGTAAAATGATGAAGTGTGCACATTCCTGGATACCGCTCGTAGCAACTTGAGTGCACGTGATTTTGAGGCCAAGGAGATTTTTGTGTATATGTTGTGTTTTATAGGCTGGTGAGCCAGTTATTATAAGCTAGGATGCTTATGATTTTATTAGGCTGGAGAGCCTAGATGTTAAAGGCCAATGTGCCTATTTTTGTATATGTCTCATAATTAATATAAAATACATCGTTGCACGCAGACCGAACATGATAAAAGAGATGGGGGACTAAACTCCACTAGTTAGGGAAAGGGAGGGGCTAAGCTAAGGAAAGGGGCTAAGCTAGGGATCTTAAGCCAAAAAGGAATATTATATTAATATTTCTTAAATATAAAGTATGGATAATTATTTTATCCTAAGTTCTAAAGTTGGGGACAAGTGGGCCAAAGTAGCTCCCAACATGACAAGTGTCAAGTTGGGGACATGAATACATATTGTTGGGACTTAGTTCATTTCCTATCATTTTTTCCATCATTCTCCCCATTATTCCTTCCATCATTCCTTCCATCATTCAGTCATACAATCAATCATCAATGAGCATGCACACACCCATTGAGCTATCTTTCGTATCTTCATGACTATACCTAAACCTATATCCATAGCCATTTTTGTGTTGGTGTAGCTGGTTATCTTGGGAGATGGATTGAAGAAGTGGGTTTTCATGCCTGTGGGATATTGAAAAGGTGGGTTGTCAAGCCCGTGAGCAATTCTCTAGGTGAGAGAAGTTTTGGGAATTGATTTCCTGAAGGTTCTAAACTGCAACTACAGTGCTATGAGACTTCTTGTTCGGCCTGTTGCTGAATCCCATAAAGGAAGTGGGGTAGCCGAAGGACTGTTGAGTAGAGAAGGGGAACACTTCCTGGGTGGGATATGCATGTGGGGAATGAGGGACTGTAGGTTGTTAGTTTGATTTGGCACCTGAGACAGAGTCTTTCCTGTTGTCTATAAACCTTTAGCATGGTTAGGAATCCCTTTACCCGGGTGGAGTTTAGTCCTAGCTCGGGGATGAATCACTGTTGAGAGTGATGAACAGTGTGGTCTAAGGCTGGCAAGTTCGTGCAAGGTCTGCACGCAGTTGGTGACATTATTACCAAGATAAGTGTCAATTGTGTGATAAATTTACAAGCTGCATTGTTATTTACATGCTTATTTTATGGGCTATCATATGTGTGGTTATAACTGTGTCTATTTTTATGGGTATTGTCTGTATATGTTGCATGTATATGTTTACTGTTATTTCAGTTTGAATCCATGTATTTACAAATGTATTTGTATGTTTACATTTTATATATAATGCTTCCGCAAGAGTTATGTGTGTATATATTTTAATTGCATGTAGTTCAAAAATTTTATGTGGCATAGCTCAGTTGGATGTTGGGTATGTTACAATATGTTCCACAGAGAGAACATTAATAGTTCTCTGGCATAGCATGGCCCGGCATGGATGGCCGGGGACATTGCAATATGGTATCAGAGCTTCAATTTTCAACACTGAGCCTGGATGGGCCGAGAAAGTTGACCTGAAGTGAAAGGTCACAGAAGATTTATTTTGAAGTGGCCAAATTTCAGTTTGTAGAACGTCCATGTGTTGGCAGCCAACCCATTTTTTTTGATTGCTCTCAAAAAGATGCCTACACCCCTTGTCGTATTACGACAAATCATTGTCGCATTGTGCTTTTAGACATTCATCTCATTTTTTGCGACCGTTACAATTCAATTTCGACTCAGTTTTCACAACTGCAAGTGTGAAAACACCTCTTTCGTTGCTAAGATTATCGTCGTCTTTGGTTGATTTTCTAAAAGATACTTGATCACTGGTTTATCACATGACTGCTAAAGGTTTTATCGAACTTATGTTCTTGAGCATTATCTTACCTTGATTGCACATTTGGATATATTTCATTGTTAAACCTTTGGGCATAAAGTTATTGGTCTTGTTCTTATCTTATGTAAATTATAATGGATTTGGTCATATTGTTTTTATCCTTGGTTTTGGACTTTCACTCGATTATTATATGAAGAAATTTTTGATTACGTGGTTCTAAGACTTTGGAATACAAACATATACAATATGCACCGAATACATGGACAAGT
>ML785626.1:75688-93874 GCA_009831015.1 Picea engelmannii | reverse complement strand
TTTATTTCTTTTCATAAAACATAAAAGATAAAAAATAGATCCTTGGCTGTCTTAGGGCAGCGAACACATGAGTTTTGCAGGTTTTAATCAAATCTGTAGTTTGTCCATAATGTACATTTGTGAATAAGGAATAACATAGCTGACAATTAAGTAGTTGATTTGAGTTATTATAATCATAGTTAGTATTTTATATATATAAGTAGTTAGTAATTCATAGTTAGATTAGCATAGTTAAGGTAAGTTTGTTTTATTAGTTTCTAGTTTCCTTAGTTTAGATTATTTAGCTTAAATCACTTTTCTCTTTGGTTTCCTTACGAGACCTTAGAGCGGCCAACGGAGCCGTTAAACTCGTCAGGGTGGTCCATACCAAACGACTTGGGTTATTTAGACAACCCCGGACCGGTTCCACTCTCCCAGTTGACGGATGGACTATTTCGCCCGTCAACACCATGGTAAAAAGTAACAGCAACTACACGGAATTGGGGAAAATCCCCAATTTTTGTTGTTAAATTCATGAGAAAATGGAGAAATTCGACCAAGTGATGAGATATTCCCGATTTAATATCTGTTCTAGCAAATTCAGATCTAGAATGGGTCAAATTTGAAGTTATAGTGAAGCCATGACAGATGGAGAGAGTTTAGTGGTTAAAATTCTCAATTCGCGAATTGATTTTGGATAAATTCGTTCTAGAAATGTCAACTTACAATGATTTGTTTTTGCATAGGTTGAACTGGTTTTATCAGGGTGAAATTGAACAAATTTCATGGTTGAATAATGTTGATGGTAAATTGGGAAAACGTTAAGCCAAAAGCCCCAATTTTTGTAGCGGAATTCACAAGGAATTGATGCGCATAAAAATGAATGTGCACAGGTGGGCACACTAAAAATGCATGATGCGCAGTGAAAATCTTGTGATAGGAAAAATCTGGCACTGCGCACGCTAAATTTCGGCGTCGCGCGGAAAAATGTTAGTGTGCGGGTGTGCGCGCTAAATTTCAGCTCCACGCGGAAAAAATTTGGTGTACAGGACCGCGCGATAAATTTATAATTGTGCGGTGTGCACACACATAATAATGACATGCGTGGTGTGCGCAGTGTTGGTAGAGCGAAGAGTAGTTTTGTTGGTGCGTGCGCAATGTGGGTATATGTTTTCATGTGACAATTTAGTTAATGGTGCACGCAGAGTTTTGGTGTGCGGTGGAGACGTACTAAACTCTGGCATGGTGCAAAACGTAGAGTACAATGCACGTGGACTATCAGTGCATGATACAAAATTGCACACAACAGGTAATAGTGCAAGAACCAAAACTGCGCGTGTTAGAGATTGACGTGTGACATAAAAGTAGTGCGCAGTTATTGACGCAACAGAGAAGTGATGCACAGTGGTTATAGGTGCGCGAAACACAATTTACCTTGTGATGTTTCTGCGCATGGTAAATATGGGTGTACAGGTTGAAATTTTTGCATGCGAATTCATTTGAAGGGTGAACAACAACAGAAAACCAACGATTTTCTATGATGTTTTATATCATTTGAACGTCATCTTTTTGCAGCGCGTTTTTGAAGGCCTTAAGAGCATTTTTAGCAACTAAAAAAACATGAGACAAAGGTGTAACGAAGGTACACTCTGTCTCTACAGATCAAATAAAAGAGCCTGGAGATAGATTTCCAATGGTGTAAACCGTTCGTCAAACAGATCTTTTATGATAAAGTTATAGCACAAACAATGAAGGGTAAATTTTAAGACCCATATAACTTTAAAGATCCATAACTTTCTGCTCTGGAATCAGATTGAGGCGTAGGGACAGTCAATGGAAAGATATTAAACCATAGAAGACATTCCCAGAGCTGAAGTAAATTTATGGGCATGATAAATATGTTTAATATGGCAAAGAAGGTACATGTAGCATTCCAGACCAAAAACACAAATTGGCCTAGAATTTTAGCAAGCCATAACTAGCATCCCAGAACCTAGAATAAGGTGAAACTTGGAAAAAATGTCCATAATATGTATATGAGGAAACCCAATTGAGATCCTACGAAAAATCCAATGGAGTTGGTGCAAAAATTCATAATTACAGTGCAAAATTGCGCCTAGTTGAAATGTGAACAGAAAAATTAATGGAAAATTTTCAAATAACCATAACTTTCCGCTCGAGATTCGGAATTGAGCATGGGAGTAGGCGTTGGAAAGGTATTGGATAGTGGAATCTAAATATCCACCCAAAAAATTGATTTGAGAATTCAAATTTCTAATAAATCAGAAGAAATAATTCTGATATATATTAGAACAAGAATGGTTCATATTTTAAGAAATTGTTGAAACAATTAGCCTGACAAAGTTTTGTTGGCTGCACATTTTGCAGAATTAAAAAAAAAACTAGATGAGATCAAGATCAACAAAGATTCCATAGGAATTGAAGAGGCACAGGGGACATACAGTCAGGAGGATGAAATCAGAGGGATGGATGTCCATTTGGGGTTTGAAGGAACAAACTCCAATGGACATGGAGAAGGAAGGGATGAAAACATGAATATGGCAGAGACCATTAAAAATTTGCAGAAGGATTTCCAAATCCATAAAACTGATAATGAAAGGATTATGAAAGCCAAGGAGAAGTAGGATGACTTCAACATGAATTTATTGCAAAGATTGAACATAATAGAAAATAAATTGGACAAGGAGAGTGGCTCAAGCAAATCTGGAAGTCACAGACCTTCTGATGAGAAAAGAAGAACCAAAAGTGTTAACAGACATCACCATCACTCCCCGAGGCATTCCAATAAGAGATCACATAGTAGCTCAAGTCCATCCCCTGTTAGAAAGCATAAGAGGTCTGCGGTGGATGAGCTACGGGGAGAAATGAAAAAAATAAAACCTCCTACATTTGATGGTGAGAACAAGAAGGATGAAGATGTAGAGACATGGTTATTGGGCATGAGAAAGTATTTTCAATTGCATAATTATTCTTCTCATGCAGAAGGTAGAATTTTTATCTAGAAACTCAAGGGAAATGCATCCATATGGTGGGATCATCTTGTGTAGTTTCATCACATTAAAGAGAAAGGTGTTACTTGGAGGGAATTCAAGAAGTATTTTGAGAAGAAATACTGGACTAAAAGATACTATGACAAGAAAATGAAAGAGTTCTTTTAACTCAAGCTTGGGAGTATGACCATTGATGAATATGAGAGAATGTTTTTAGAACTGTTGAAGTATGTCTCTCTCATTAAGGATGAGACAGTTAAGATTCAAAGGTATTTGAGTGGATTTCCATCATTTATCAGTGACAAAATACAATATGATGATCCAAATACATTGGAGGAGACCATACGACGAGCTAAATGATCATATGATCAATAGAAAGCAAGGCCGACTTTCCAAAAAGCTTGGGAAGACAAAAAGAAATTCAAGGTGGATCATAGGAAGAAGGGATCTAAGCCACCATTCCTAAAAAATAATCCACAAGGACAACAAAATCCTAGAAGGGGGTCAAAGGCCAAGGTAGACACCTATTCAATGTTGGGGTTGTAAAGGAGATCACATGTTCAGAGATTGTCCTCACAAAGGTGAAAAAGGGAGAACTATTCACAATGTACAGCAAGTTGAAACAGTGGAGGACATGGGCATAAATGTACCAAGGATCTATGTCACCCTGGACAACAAGCAAGAAGAGTATCATTCACATATGATTGAAGTGGATGGTATGATCAACAACCAAACCATTTCTATTTTAATTGATTCTGGAGCTAGTCATAGTTATATAGATCCTAAGATGGTGGAAAGTTTGCATTTGCCAAGAAGCAAGCATAGGAAATTTTGGTTGGTGCAGCTGGCTACAGGAGCCAAAAGAAAAGTTAATGAGATGGTTAAGTCATGTCTCATGGACATGAATGGACTGAACACCAGGGAAGATTTTAACATATTACCTTTAGGTTCCTATGACTGTCTAATCGGGATGGATTGGTTGGACCAACATCATGCCATCCTAGACTATCATAAAAAGTCCTTTCCTTTCTTGGATGAGGAAGGTACCCTAAGGAAGGTGTAGGGAATTCCCAGGGCAGTAACCATTCGAGAAATTTCAGCATTGCAGCTGAAGAAATGTTCCAGAAAAGGGTGTCAAATATTTCAGCACATATGGAAGAGACACCTAAAGATAAGGTGCCAAATTTGGAATATTATACAATCTTGGAAAATTTTGAAGATGTGTTCAGGGAGGTACCAGGACTACCCCAAAGAGAGATGTTGATTTCTCTATAAATTTGATGTTTGGAGCAGCTCCAGTGTCAAAGACTCCTTACAGAATGAGTACACCAGAGCTAAAGGAGTTTTAAATGCAACTTGAAGAACTTCTGAAGAAGGGGTATATATGCCCAAGTGTGTCACCTTGGGGTGCCCCAGTCTTGTTCGTGAAGAAGAAATATGGAACATTAAGATTGTGCATTGATTTCAAACAGTTGAATAAAGTGACTATAAAGAACAAGTATCCTCTGCCAAGGATTGATGATCTTTTTGATCAATTAAAGGATGCAAAGATATTTTCAAAGATAGATATGAGATCATGATACTATCAGGTAAGGATTAAAGAGGAAGATATTAGCAAGACCGCCTTCAGGACAAGGTATGGTCATTATGAGTTCACAGTGGTGCCATTTGGGTTGTCAAATGCACCAGTTGTTTTCATGTGCTTAATGAATGGTGTTTTCCTAGAATATTTAGACAAGTTTTTCATTGTCTTTTTGGATGACATTATTATATATTCCAAGTCATAATAAGAATATTAACATCATTTGAGGATGGTGTTGCAAGTATTAAGGGAGCATTAGTTGTATGCCAAGTTGAGAAAGTGTTCATTTTATCAGAAGCAAATTCATTATTTGGGGCATATCATTTCTAAGGATGGGATAACAGTGGATCCTGAGAAGATAGAAGGCATTAGAGAATGGTCACTGCCAAAGAATGTGACAGAGGTGATATCATTCATGGGTCTTGCAGGCTACTATAGGAGATTTATTGAAGAATTTTCAAAGATTGCACACCCAATCACTTCCTTGCAAAGAAAGGGTGTGAAGTTTCAGTGGACATTGGATTGTGAAAAGAGTTTCCAACACTTGAAACAATTATTAACAAGTGCTCCAATAATAAGGATTGCAGACCCAAATGAAGACTTGATTGTATGCACAGATGCATGTAAAGAAGGACTTGGTGGAGTCCTTAGTCAAAATGGGTTTGTAATATGTTATGAATCAAGGAAGTTGAAGAAGCATGAAATACACTATGCCACTCATGATTTGGAGTTGGCAGCCATAGTGCATGCCTTGAGGAAATGGAGACACTACCTCATGGGTAAAATTTTTGAGCTAAGAACAAACCATAATGGTCTGAAATATTTATTTGATCAGCGAACTCTAAATGCTAGGCAAACCAGAGGGTTAGAATTTCTAAGTGAATATGAGTTTGATATAAAGCATATCAAGGGAAAAGAGAACAAAGTGCCTGATGCACTCAACAAAAGAGTACATGAATTTCATGCTACAACCATTAGCATGTACCAATCAGATTTGAAAGACAGAATTGCAGAGGCTGCCAAATTAGATTTGCAATACAAGGAATTAGTGACAAATTTACAACAAGGTATTGTGTAGCAGAAAATTGAGGAATACAAGCTAGATAATGATGAAAGTATCATGTACAGGGGAAGAATTTATGTACCAAATTCTCAGGAATTGAAAAATATGATATTGAGGGAAATGCATAATGTACCTTATGCTAGGCACCCAGGTTATTAGAAAACTATTGTAGTTGTCAAAAGCCAATATTATTGGCTAGGCATGAAGAAAGAGGTTGTTGATTTTATTGTTAGATGTTTGGAATGTCAAAAAGTAAAGGTTGAGCATAGACACCTAGCTGGTTTGCTACAACCATTACCCATTCCTGAGTGGAAATGGGAAGTTTTAACAATGGATTTCATCACCAAACTTCCCAGAACAAACAAGCAACATGATTCTATCATGGTAGTGGTGGATAAGCTTACTAAGGCTGCCCATTTTATTCCAGTTAAGCTTACTCACAAGGCAACGAACATTGTTGATGTTTATATGAAAGAAATTGCTAGATTACATGGCATACCCAAGATAATTGTGTCTGACAGAGATCCAAAATTTACCTCAAATTTTTGAAAGGGATTATTTAATGGATTTGGAACAAATTTGAATTTTAGTACAACTTATCATCCAAAATCAGATTGGAAAACAGAGAGGGTGAATCAAGTGATTGAAGATATGTTGAGGATGTATGTGATGGATAAACCATCAAAATGGGAAGACTACCTACACTTGGTAGAGTTTGCTTATAACAATGGGTACCAAGCATCTCTAAAGATGAGCCCATTTGAGGCACTTTATGGCAAAAAGTGAAACACACCAATAAGTTGGGATAACCCAACAGACAGAGCAGTGGTTGGGCCAGATTTGCTCAGGGAAATGGAGGAGCAAATGATAAAAATTAAACAAAAATTAAAGGCTTCCCAAGGTAGGCATAAAATTTATGCTGATAAGGGAAGAACTCACAGGGAATTTAAAGTGGGTGATCTTGTATTCTTGAAACTAAAATCCAACAGAAGTTCCTTGAAGTTGGGAAATTGTTCAAAGTTGGCAGCTCCCTATTGTGGGCCATTTGAAATCCGAGAGAGGATTGGTCCAATAGCTTATATGATTGCATTGTCTACATATATGTTTGTTCATAATGTATTCCATGTATCATTACTCAAGAATTATATACCTAATGCTAATCATGTTATTGATTGGAATGTGATTCAGGTGGAGCAAGAAGGCACTTTTAAAGTGCATCTGGTACACATTCTGGACCATAAAATCAAACAACTCTGGAATCGATCCATAGGGCTTGTAAAGGTTCAATGGACCTGATACAGTCCTGAGGACACTACTTGGGAGAATGAGGATGCAATGCGGGCAGAATACCCGCATATTTTTGAGGATTTTTGAAATTTTGTTATATATGGGTACATGATGCACTGAGAACAGTGCATAAATAAGGGGAGGGGATTGTAATATCCCTAGGCCAAATCCAATTGTAATGTAAATGAAAATTTACTTAAGCTGGTGAGTTGTTTGATATCATTTTGTATGCCCATTTCATGGCATTGTGCACGCTTGTACTACGCAGTAAAATGATGAAGTGTGCACATTCCTGGTTACCGCGTGTAGCAACTTGAGTGTGTGTGATTTTGAGGCCAAGGAGCCTTTTGTGTATATGTTATGTTTTATAGGCTAGTGAGCCAGTTATTATAAGCTAGGATGCTTATGTTTTTATTAGGCCGAAGAGCCTAGATGTTAAAAGCCAGTGCACCTATTTTTGTATATGTCTCATAATTAATATAAAATACATCGTTGCACATAGACCGACCATGATAAAAGAGATGGGGAACTAAAATCCACTAGTTAGGGAAAGGGAGGGGCTAAGTTAAGGAAAGGGGTTAAACTAGGGAGCTTAAGCCAAAAAGGAATATTATATTAATATTTCTTAAATATAAAGTATGGATAATTATTTTATCCTAAGTTCTAAAGTTCGGGACAAGTTGGCCAAAGTAACTGCCAACATGACAAGTGCCAAGTTGGGGACATGCATACATTTTGTTGGGACTTAGTTAATTTCCTATCATCTTTTCCATCATTCTCCCCATCATTCCTTCCATCATTCAGTCATCTAGTCAATCATCCATGAGCATGCACACACCCATTGAGTTATCTTTCATATCTTCATGATTGTACATGAACCTCTATCCATAGCCATTTTTGTGTTGGTGTAGCTGGTTATCTTGGGAGTTGTATTGAAGAAGCGGCTTGTCAGTCCCATGGGATATTGAAGAGGCGGGTTGTCAGGCCCATGAGAAATTCTTTGGGTGAGATAATTTTTGGAAATTGATTTCCTGAAGGTGCTAAACTACAACTACATTGCTCTGAGACTTCCTGTTTGACCTGTTGCTGAAGCCCGGAAAGGAAGTGGGGTAGCCGAAGGACTATTGAGAAGAGAAGGGGCACACTTCCTGGGTGGGACAGGCATGTGGGGAATGAGGGACTGTAGGTTGTTAGTTTGAGTTGGCACCTAAGACATAGTCTTTCCTGTTGTCTATGAACCTTTATCCTGGTTAGGAATCCATTTACCCAAGTGGAGTTTAGTCCCATCTCGGGGGTGACTCAATGTTGAGAGTGATGAACAGTGCGGTCTAAGGCTGGGAGGTTCGTGGAAGGTCTGCATGCAGTTGGCGACATTATTACCAAGATAAGTGTCAATTGTGTGATAAATTTACATGCTGCATTGTTATTTACGTGCTTATTTTATGGGTTATCATATGTGTGGTTATAAATATGTTTATTTTTATGGGTATTGCATGTATATGATGCATGTATATGTTTACTGTTATTTCATTGTAAATCCTTGTATTTACAGATGTATTTGTATGTTTACGTTTTATATATAATGTTTCCGCAAGAGTTCTGTGTGTATATATTTTAATTTCATGTAGTTCGAAAAATTTATGTGGCACAACTTAGTTGGATGATGGGTATGTTACAGTATGTTCTGCAGAGATAATAGTAAGAGTTCTCTGGTGTAGCGTGGCCCGACATGGATGGTCGGGGACGTTACAACTTATCATTCCCCACATGTATTTATATACATGTATTGTATTTCATATGATGTGAAGTAAATATGTAAAATGAATAGTAAATAAAATATTATTTATTATGGAAATATGGAATTATGTTTTGTATTCATGATGTTCTCATGAAGTGGACCACCGAATCCACTTTATTTGGTATCATAGCTTAGTCTCGATCCGACTTTTGGTCACAAAATTTCAGAGCTTCTCTAATTTATCCAGGTCTTTGACCAAATTAGGGCATTCTGCTATTAAAAAAAAAACTCTTCAAAAATTACCATTGAAGAAAGAATATGTTCGTTGCAAGAAAATTAGAAGAAGTTAGTACACAATATCAAGAAGAAAAAAAATTAAATAAATAAATAAAGGAAAAAAGGGAGAAGAATAAAAAAAGGAAGAATAAATTAGAAAAAACAAAGGATAATTTAAAAGAAAAAATTCCAAAGAAGAAGGAAGAGTAAATTCAAATTTTACTATTGGTGGTTTACAGACCCATGGTTTTGGTAAACCATTGGCCCATGGTATTTCCCTACCATATTAAAAACAAATTACGGTGGTAAATTTTTAGAACTTTTTTACATGTGGGGGTTGAAGCCAAAATAAAAAGTCAATGACCTAAGTGGGTTGGAGTAATATAATCCAACCCTAATTAACTTGTGTAAATTATATTTATAAAGGAAAAGTAAGAAGAGAGGGTATTAAAAGAAAGATAATTTTTCATGAGTTACGAAGTTATTTTTAATAAAAAGTGATAAGGTTTAAAAGATAAAGAGAATTATTAAAGTTGTTTAATACATTTTATTAAATTAGAAGGAAACCGAAGTAATATTCGAGAAAAAAACAAAAAAAACCATGAACAATCAATTCAATATATAAATCTAAATTTTGGACTAAATGCCCTTTTTGTGAAATGGAGTTTGAAAATATGACAATTTTTAAAAATCACAATCACTTTCGTCCAATTTGTGGGAAATCATTTATCATGGAAGAATATCAATATAACTCACAAAGGAAATCACTAATATTAAAAGGCGAACTATGAAATTATAAAGACATCAATAGCAAATTATAGTTGGAAACTGAGATGGAGAAATATTTGAATGGGTTAACAAAGAAAAATAATCTTTACTTCAAAGAGAGAAATCGAGAATTCATCACACAAATTGAAGAACTAAAAAACAAAAAACAAAAAACAAAAAATGGACAAATACTTACTAGAACGAGATGAAGAAATATCATGATTAAAAAAACATAATCAAAATTTACTAGTAAAAATCAGGAAGTCAAAAGACAAGAAACAAGAGAATAAAAATTCAGAACAAGAAAATCAAGGTCTCAAAGAGAAATTAATAAAAAAAAAGGAAGAAATATCCTACCTAAGGAACCTTAATCAGAAGTTGATTGAACACATTAAAAATATGAAAGATGAAAATCTAGATAATCAAGATATTATAAGTGAAGTCGAAAAATCAGATAATGAGGAAGAACTTTTATGCCTAAGGATTCATAATCAAAGTTTACTCACACAAATTAAAAAGTTAAAGAGTGATAAGAAGTTGCTACATAATGAGTTAGATCATCTTATCAACAAAGAATCATTGCTTGATAAAGAGATAATGATTGAACCTATGGAAATAGATAATTCTTCAGATGTAAACATCCCAATTATGGATAAAGGAATTAATACAGACTCAGTCAACCTTACGACTCAAACAGATGCAAATCCAACTAATGTAAAGAGGTATTCAAATGTCGAAGTACAAACAAGCCAGGGGTATGAAGAAGACTCAATTCCAAAACTTAATCAAGAAAAAACTATAAGTATAAGAAGTAAAGATCAAGTTGCAAGGATTCTTTATCGACATCCTAATCACAAAAGTCGATACTTCAACCAATCAATGTATCAACAAAAAAATGATCGATATTCCGAAGAATTTTAGTTCCACTACAAGTGGTGCTCAAAGTAGAAGCTATCAGAGGAGTCGAAATACATCAAGTTTTTTCCAAGAACCCTATAAACTCACAGTTTCACAGAAGACCGAATTAGGGTGGGAAGACTCCTTTACAATTCAGAATTTTTTCTCAACACTTACAGGATTCTATTCGCAGGGATGATTTTAAGGATGGAAATTTATTTTAAAATGTAGAAACCTTGGCAAATCTTACTAATCCTTCATATGTCAACTATAAATGTTTGGCGATTTTTTTGTAAAAATATTCAAATTTATGAGTATTTTATATAGCTTTTATAAAATTTTGGAGATTTTTAAGGTAAAATAATTTTATCCTATATAATTTGGGCGAATCATTTTTAAAATAG
The DNA here is from genome assembly GCA_009831015.1 of Picea engelmannii. Lineage (NCBI taxonomy): Eukaryota > Viridiplantae > Streptophyta > Pinopsida > Pinales > Pinaceae > Picea > Picea engelmannii. Next base: position 82,869 of record ML785626.1, on the reverse strand, counting down.
AGAATCTCGTTTTTGGAAAAACCATGGAAAATTATCCCATGGAAAAACCTATCGTCTCAGGTCCTCAATGATCACTAACTCAAGATTGAAGAATTAAGAGTCAATATTACAAGCCAAAGAAAGAGATAAGTCTTTTATAACTATGCTTTGAGAACAAAGCATTTTTAAGGGGGGGAGACTTGTAATATATCTAGTGTATTACATTTCTTATCATTTAATAATATGTTATAGGTTTATTATGATGTAAATAGGCATCATAATGTAAATGATAAGTCATGACCTTTGGGAATGTTAGCGCCACAATTTTTCTTTCCAATTTAGAGTCAGTTTTAAAGTCACGTTATGACCCATGTGCCCGAACATGTAAAGTCAGGTACGTAACACCGTGAGTTTGAATTCAGCAAGTGTCTGGTTGGCCCTTGGAAACGGAAAGGGATGTCAGATTCAAAACTTGTATAAGAGGTACGGGTATGTCTTTTCCAAGAAAGTCGAGCCTGTCGAGAAACTAGTCTCTACGTTCCCTAGGTCGAGTCAAGTGGTTAATAGAGGCTGCATCAACAAGTATAATAGTTATTATCAGTTCATCATGGAGTTTGAGGGAATGAAAAATCATGGCATTCGTATCATGCATGACTAGAAAACCTTATCACCTGTATCCTACACGTGGGGATTTGCCATGGAAAACCTGCAACTTGAATTAGAACATCTCGTCACCATGAATTCGTTGTCCTCCAACATGATTTCCTCTACTTGTCTGATTTGTTATCAATATTGGATGCTCGACATTATCTCTAGTTGTAGAACCAGGCCTAGACTATGTTCACAATTTCCCTTACAAGTCCAGCGTGATCAGAACCTTCCTTCCTGTGTGTTTGTTGGATACACTGCGCATAGAGTTCACCTTGGTCACGCAATGGAGACCTCTCAAAGCGCAAAAAAAGGTACGTGGAGTAGTAGAACTATAAGGTTTGATCCCCAAAGGGACTGGGATTCATTCTCATCTACGACGGGAATTCCAAAAGATGTAAAAGGAAATATTATTTTACCTGCAGAGAAGAACAGATCAAATCATGGAAAATCTGAAACGGAGGGATTCGCACAGGAAGGGAAGACAATAAGAGTCCCCTCTCCCTAGCAACAAATGCCTCAGAGGAGGGGTAGGTCGAGAAAAAACCAGTTTCATAATAACCATGTGTCAGATTAATAGGTGAAGAACGACTCAGACGTGCCATCCGGCTAGAACCTGTTGGGGGATCGAGCCACGAAGACAGGAGAAGAACAAGGAGAGTGGATATCATAGGAGATAATGAGAAAGTTCCATCTAAACAATTGGATCAAGCAAAGTTGTCCATTGCCGAACTCTATCATGAAAACATGAAATTAAAGAGCCAATTAGCGACAAAGGCTACAGAAGCATCCACAATGTAGGGTCACGAAGGGAACGTGGCATGGCTGAAAAGGTAGCTCAAAGAGGAGAAAGACACCATTGTACAACTTCGAGAAACATAGAGACTAGTGGAAGAAATGCATATGAAACATTCTAGAGAATGTGAAACAACCGAGAAAGAATCCTGCGTAGCTCTCGCCAGCGCGCTAGAAAAACAAGTTTAGCTGGCACCCGTCTCTACACCCACTAAGGATGAGACAAATCTTGGAAGTTTTGAATGATACATTTCTCTGAAGCACGCTACCATTTTGATAATGGCCAAGACGATCTAACAATTTCTTATTGCGCCTAGTTCTCAGCAAATGATCACATCACAGAAATCGAAGTTGTTATTTACAGACAACAAGCTCCTAACAGACACCGGTTCGCCGTGACACCTGCTCAAAGAAACACAATGACACATCTTTTCTCCATGCCAAATCCTGACTGATGGTCAGATCCCATGGAGAGACTGTGAACAGTCATAAGTAAAAAGGTGTGACTATTGTCTATTTTTGGAAAACACTATGCGAAGAGTCTCTAGTGCATGTTGCTCAGTTTTCCTAGTTCTAAGGGTTAGCGGTTAGGAAATAGGGTAGCCCAAGCGACACCCTTGTTTATATATTCAATATTTTCGATGTAAGCTAGGTTAGTTGGAAAATTTGGTAGACGATAGACATTGTATGAAATCTGAAATTTTGACCGGAATTTAATGCAAAGGTCCTGTGACTTGATGAAAAGATTCTAGTTGTAACAGTTGGATGTATTGTGCTTCTTTCTTTGCGCATGTTATTTCCTATTATATTTATTTCATATCTCTCTCTATCTATTTCAAAATGAATTATTGAACCTATGTATTCACTATGTAATGCCCCTTGTTCACGCCACTTAGACAAAACATTTTCCTCTAAGGCTAATCTGAATTCGTCCACAACGACGCTCATGAGTTACTTCCTGTAATTTCTCCCGCCACACATTACGGTTTTACACAGAAGGTTGTTGCTTGCCTAGCCTTATCCTCTCGAGTCTATTCACTGAGTCATTTTCCCCATCTCTTCCTCAGATCGACCCCATAGCCCAAATTTTACCTTCCTATGCCAATATAACCATAACCCATTATATCATAGGTGTTAAATCTAGCCATTGTTTTCAAAGTCATATCCTACATGGATATCGTGCCATTTCTGAGAGAGCCCTCTCCAGATCCGAAAGGCTAGTTTCGGGTCTCAAAGTTGGTTGAAAAAGTTACCTTCGTCATCTGTTTATCATTCGAACGAATTTAAGGAGTGTTAATATTTTGGCCCTGCTGCCAGGGAATGAAATTGAATAGATTTTCCCTTGGAGAATGACAACATTGTAGTTTGACCCCTGAGGGTAACAGAGGGACAAAAATCCATACCATCTGAAATATTTACCTTGACGACTCCAGTCCAAAAAAACCAGTAGCCTCAAGTAGCTCAATTCAGGAAACCTAGCTTCAAAGATGATTTACACCAGAGAGAATCCTGACCCAAACCCCTCGGAGGCTATGTACGACCCCGAGAGTATTTTGCACAAGGCTAGAGAGAAAGCATCGGACTCGTTTGACACATTCTTTGACCTTGATTTTGACACATTCTTTGAGAAAACTCTGTTTCGATTGAAGCCAGAGACAGTTTTCGATCCAAATAAATTTCGAGCCCTAGTATCAAATAATATCCCTCAGAATCTGAATCCTCCTAGGGTTATGGCCACCTGATTCACTCCCCTCATCTTGCCTACCCAATTTCATGACTTACCTCAAAATTATAGCCAAAGGATCATGCTCTATGACGTTGAGGGAAATGTTTCCGCTCAGAGGCACCTGGATTGGTTTAATGATTTCAACGACCTGGAGGAGGTGGACTACGCAAATGAAAAAATGAGGTTGTTCACGCAAATCCTCTCGAGAGATGTAAGAAAATGGTTCAAATCCCTCCCGCCCCTGAGCATCCAGGACTTCACCGCATTCGAGACGTTGTTCCTAGATAAATGGGGAGACAAGAAAAAACCTTTGCAGTTGTTGACATAATACAATAACATGAAGAAATCACTAGAAGAGATGGTGCAGGAATTCTCGGCCCAATTTTTGAAGGTGTACAACTGGATCCTTGCAGAATTCAAGCCACCCCCCGGTGTTGCGCAGTTGTAGTACGTTGATTCCTTTGAAAATTATTTTGCCTTGTTGTTAAGAGAAAGGAGATCAACGAATCTAGATGATATAATGAGAAATGTTGTCGAAGTCAAAGTAAACATGATGGTGTTGAGAAAAATAAAACCAAGTTTCAACCAAGGCAACAAGAGACCCTAGGGAGATGCACAGTGATTGAAGTTGCGATCCTCAGATGATAAATTCGACATGATGATGAAGAACATGGAGAAGTTGATGGAGAGAATGTCTGTGGGAAACATACTTGTTGCTCAAGAATAGAACGACACACCTCCCTGAAATCAGAACCTCAGAAGAGATCAAATCCCTCAGATCAAATAGAGGGAACAGAAAGAGAAAAGGAATCAAGGTGACCAACAAACAAGACCTCCTTTCCAGAACAACTACGCGGACGAGGATTTCGACCAAACATTCAATGACTAGATGCATTGTTGTGATGACCAAAACCCGTGTGTGTTCCTGACGAAGAGCGAGCATGATCAGTATATGAGTAGGAACGAAGACTTCGTGTCAGAGTTCGAAGATGATATGATACTCAAAAAAAATGATGCGTCGTCTTGGGAGACAGAAGATTTCAGGAAAGACTATCAAAACTCCATCATGTATTTCTAGAAGAAGTATAACCTCCAGAGCAAGGAAATGCCCACCGTGTCACAACAGACGAACCCCATAAGGAAGCCTCCAGTGGAAACTCCTTCCACAAGATGAATAAGGTAAGACAGTGTGACCAAAGACGTGACAGAGAGAGCTAATTCGAAAGAGGAGGTCCCCAAGAAATCCTCGGAGACAGGTCTGGAGGCGAGCAGAAAAGAGGTAGAGAAAACTTGTCCCCCTTTCAATTTTGAACACGAGATGGCCAAAATAAAAATATTTGTCCCGTTTAATGAACTTATTAGAAAGGGCGAGTGTTTGCACCCAATTCGTCACTTGGTGAGCAAATAAAGGGTGCTTACATGCCCTGTTGGGTCTTGCAGAGCATGACAGCTGTAGAGGAAAGGGTTAGAAAAAGAACAACAAAACTATAAACAAGAATTAAATTAAAACAAACTAAAACTATGAGCATATGGAWAAAGAAATAACAAASACAAMAAGACCAATATCACCAATGTTTTKAGGCTGRTCWATTGATGAAATCCAAAGCACAATGARKAAAGGGRACTGTGAGTYCCTTCTTCCYCCAAAGGAAGGCTCTTGWGKCCCTCACAAACTTGCTCTMCTTACAATAAGAAAATGAGAATGATGGTGAAAGAACTCCAAGCACATTCMCTCAATGGAKAGGTGAATGGCTCAATGAAATGKTGCYAATGTGTTATTGTCAARGAGTGAGTCCTTAAAACAATCTWAKYAGHATAACAWTACATGAAATTCCTTGAGAAAATRATGTTTCTTCATGGMTTTTTATAGCATAGCATTGGGTGATTATGTAACTCCTTTGAGGTGTGAAAAGGGGCTCTTTAGGGCTCAATTAGGTCTTTGACCAGCCTACCATGCGGATTCAGCTCAGATTTGATGTCAAATCGGCTTGGGAGCTGATCCATTAGTGGTTGGGAGGCCGACCAATTTCAATAAATGCACCGTTTAGCAGGTGCGCGGGTTTTTCACCAAACAGTCGCGCATCGTGCGCGTATGCGCGCATTGTACGTCGTTGTTCCGCGCATATGCACGTGCACCCAGATTCTGTAAAGTGCCCTTCAATTTTTGGTTACTTTGTATAGTTTTTGACCCTTTTGCAATGCTGTGGAATTAATCCTGTGCCATGAATGACTTCATTCCTGTTTTGACGATGCTGAGTTCTTGTCGCCATGTGCGGACGAGATTTCAGTGATAACAGATGCCCCCTGATGGATGAGGTTAGGAGCAAACGTATAGCCAAAATCCATCAATGTTTCTTTTACTGAGAATGTTGTGGTAAGAGAGAGCAAGAGTGGGACCGTGTAGATAAATCCTTTGGAGAAGAGAGGAACTGGTAGAACCCGACCTTCCAAAAGGTGCGTAACACTATACAACTGTGTACAAACGAGGCGAGCATGCCCCATGCTCGTGTTATGTAACTCTGACAAATGATGACTGAAGTATTGGTGTAGACACCTGCAGCGCCCTCGGGGGCGGTAATGATAAAGGCAAAAGACAATTCTGCAATGGAACATACTCTGAACAATAGGCAATGATTGCGGTAATAAGCAGCGACGATGATGTGGGCATTGATGGCCCTTACCAAGTTCAGAGGTCTTCGGCAAATGATGATAATAATAACTGCAATGGTCGCAAAGTAAGACCCACCGTAACATGAGAAAGTGTTGGCGTCGAATGTTACGGGGGCCAACGACAGCAGGGGGCAATGGTGTTTCCCCCTGTGTCGTCCGAGATCTCTCTTTGAAAATAGAAAATGAGAATCAAGATACTGTCGCCCTTCTGGAAAATTGTGCCGATGTCGACAAAAAAAGGGGGACGTGACTCCCAGAAGCAAAGGGCTCCATGGAATCTACTGAGGTGAGAAAGTGGCAGAGGTACATGGATGAAGTCAAGAAGTGGGAAGACTCAAGACTGCCCTTGGTTGGAGGGTGTATGATATGAGGCGTGGCCGCAACCGTGTGACAAGGTTGAGTGGTAGGGGGAAGCCAAGACCGAGGATAAGTTGTGCCAGAGGCGGGACAAGGTGAACAAATTCAGAGGGTAGAGGCAAGTGACCTGGAAAGTACTCTGAAGATATGGACGATGCCGGCAAGGGTAGATGATAAGTAATGCTCCAACCAAGGGTGGCATGGGTTGCGTGTGGCCAAAAGAAAGAAAGTCGCCAACGGTGACGACAAAAGAAAATGTAATGACGGGAAATAAAGGCGTTTGTACGATAAATAATGAATAATGTGGGAAAAATGTAAAAATACAGAAACGGGTGCCCCAGTGTAAAATGAGTGCCCCAGGGAGGGCAAAAATTTCTTGGAAAACTGATGGAGGGTGGGGGCCCCTTTGGTGAGTTTCTGTATGAGGTAGGTGAAATGAAGATAGGTTCGCAGATGGGCAAACTGATGGTGGATGGAATGGTGGGTTCGTGATCCTGCGGAGGTGCAGGTAAGAAAGAACATAACCATAAAGCGATGATCTGGGAGTCCATATGGGAAAGCTAGCAGAATGAGGAGAAGGAGTATGTGGTTAATCTGCAACATGATGAAAGACTATCGGGTCTCCCAGCCCTAAGGGTAATGAAGAACGGCATGAGTGTCAAAAGTGCCAAAAGGTGCTATGAATGGGACAACTCATGTAGGTGAAAATGCTACCAGGTTACAGTACCGAAGATGCAAATGGAGGTGTGGGTACTGCAGATCTGGGAATAAGGATCCTAAAGGCCAATATCAGAGGGTGTGACTGGAAATGTAAATGTGATACAGCGGGATAGACTACATGCCAGTGCTGAATATATACCTGAAGGGATGATGTTGATGACCAATGAGCAAGTACCTGCGCACATAATAACCAAATACCCAAAGTGAACAATATCTGAAGAGAATCAAAGATATGAGCTTGTATTTGACAAATGTGACTATGCGCGTGTGTACCTGACCATGATAT
>ML785626.1:64693-75662 GCA_009831015.1 Picea engelmannii | reverse complement strand
GCTTCGGATGATAAGTGACCCAAGGACAGCCGTGACGTAGGCGGCGGGATGTTGATCCCGTGGCTGAAGACGGTTTGAAAAATGGACACCTTGGGCTCCCGGAATGTTGAGTGGAAGTTTGGAAAAGGGCCTATATATAGGTGTAGGGCCCACATTGCCACCTCATTTGTACCTGCTGCTACAGTGACTGGACGAGCAGATTTAGAGGAGATTGGGTGATTCAGGGAGCACGAGGTATCCGATCGACGATGTGCGAGTTTCAGGTTAGTGGTCTGATCGTCCTGCATAGAAATAGGTTTCTACTTTTTGGGTAGGGTAGGTACGGGGGGGCGTACAGGGGTTTAGAGGGGTTTTTGGGTAGGGTGTGGGCCCACATGCACGGGCAATTCAGTGGAAGGCGCGCATACGTGCGCTCCCGTCCATTGAATAGACGCGCATTGGTGCGCGTGAGGGGGAAAATAAGGCGCGCTCTAGGGGCACGCCTGCGAGGTGTACAGGCGCGCATTAGTGCGCGCCTGTGGGGTGAACAGGCGCGCTCCAGAGCGCGCCTGTGGGTTTGACAGGCGCGCCCTAGCGCGCGCCTGTTTTGTGAACAGGCGCGCTCACGAGCGCGACTGTTTTGTGAACAAGCGCGCTCACGAGTGCGACTGTGAGAAAATTAGGCGCGCATACGTGCGCGCCTGTATAGTGAACAGGTGCGCATGCGTGCACGCCTGTGGGTGGTAAAACCGCGCCTAAGAGGCAAGGTTGAAGGGTAAAAAATGAGTCTTTTTGATGCACTGGATGGTTGCATAAGTTGATATAGGACTCTGTGTTGTGTACATATGGCTAGCAGTGACCATGGATGTGTGGTGGCGTGAGCGAGACTGGTCGCAGTTGCGAGATGTTGTGGCCAATGCAGGGCCTGCGGTTCGAGCGGCTTTAGCAACCTGTGGGTTGCTAAAGTTCTTTGAGTGCCCATTGATATGGGCACAGGAGTACTTACTCCAGTTCCTGCTCCGGATGTGGAGCCCAGATCTGCACTACTTCCTCGTGCGAGGAGAGAAGATCCCCTTCACTGCGGTGGAGGATATATATTTCTTGACTGGGCTCCCCTTTCGAGGAACACCGTTGCTGGCAGAGCCTGTGCTGCCGAGGGATACATCTTTGTCAGAGGTCGTCGAGCGGTATTGCTCAGGCGAGAACTACATGTATGGGACTATAGTGAGTATCAGTGGTCTGGATTCCCTGTTGCATCGTTGCATTTCGGCGATGATTGTGCACGTGTATGGGTCACTAGCAACCCAACGGATCAGTGGTGGCCAGCTACTGGTGATGGAGAGGGTGGTGGTGGTTCATGAGCGCTTTGCATGGGGGCTTACGTTGCATGCACGGATAATCACGCAGTTGGATCGATGTCGATCCACAGGTACCAGAGATTTTGCGTTCGGCTTGATCCTGGTAGCCTATTTCTTGGAGAGGGTGTCGATGCTGCGCCCGAGGGTGCTACTAGAGGCACCAGGGGTACGAGAGTCACGCTTGAGGTGGTGGTCATCAGTTTTGGTTCGCCACGGTGGTGGCGAAGGTGGCCATTATTTTACGGCGCCAGCGGCGCAGATATGGCGGCAGATCCCGCAGGTCATACTTCAGTACCCCTATGCTGGGGTTGACTTCCGGGGGGACCCGGACATGGTGTTGCCTCTAGGGGAGGTTTTCGACCATCGAGGTATGTTGTGTATTTGTATGTTTTGATGTATGTTAGCTTTTGATAGATCAGTTCATATGTATGATGTATAGACACTGATCCGATCTGTTGTTTGTTGCTTTGTGCATGTGCAGATTTGGCACCTCGCGGGCACGAGGTGGAGTTGTATAGAGCGCTGGCTCAGCGAGAGCCAGAGAGACCTCCACGCGGAGAGAGGCGGCGACGAGATGAGGCCGCAGGGCGACCAGCAGAGCCCGAGAGACCGGCGAGGAGGCGTCGGTTCGACGATCCTAGTGCAGGGCCGTCACATGCTCCTCTGACCACAGCCGGAGTAGATTTCGATGACATCCGTCGTTGGTTTGAGACGATGTTACAGGACGTGCCTGAGGGCATGTGGATCCGCATCCAGGATGAGGGGTTCATGGAGCAGTGTATAGGATTACCTCCACCATGGCGGGGGATAGTGCGACGAGCAGCTGTGCTCGCCGCGATGACTAGTGGACGCCTGCCGCCTGGGCAGGAGGGTCCTGCAGGTGTTCCACCACCACCGCCTGGGGCAGGTGGTGGTGGGCCACCACCTCCTCCTGAGGGAGGAGCAGGTGGGGGTGCGATAGAGGCACCCTGATGTATGATGTGTATATTGTATACCTTTTTGATAGGCTGGTGAGTCGATTTTTGTATCGAGATGTGGTACTGGCCTGCGGGCATATGTATTTTTGTATGTAAACATTTGGATGGTCAGGGAGGCCTTCATATATATATATGAGTATACATATTTTGTGATATCCTAATGTTATTTACATGTATTTTTTGTTGATGATGATGAGGTCTATTCTATCTATATGCTGTGACAGGATGTATGAGATGTTTATGTATGTGTAGCTTGATGTGATATATGCCAATCTAAGACCATGTTAGCTATTTCATCTGTTGTTTGATTCAATTGTCTTGGAATATGTGTAAATGTAATGGAATCAAAATGTCGAGATAATAATCTAACCTGCAGGTATTTGCGAAAGAGGCACGGGTCACGTACACGGTATACATTGTTGAGCTGGAGAACGACTAGTTGTGAGTTGAGGAAGACACTAAGGTGATGACTATGATGATGTTGGGCGTCAGTTAGGAGGCCAATGACAGCAGTGTATTCGGCTTGGTTGTTGGTTGTTGGTCCCAAACAGATGCCACTGGAATGTAGCATTTCATGTGAGGGGGTATATAAAGCCCAAGCCGTCGAAGCGAGATTTTGTGTCCAACGGCTGGCGCCGTTGGCGTAACCAATGTGGTAAGCTGGTGAAGGAAGCATCTGTCAATAGCACAAAGGGTAGTTTAGACGAGAGGGGTGAGAAAAAAAAGATTAAAAACACTAGAAAAAAGAAAATGACCTAAAGTAGTGTGACTACTTTTAAGCATAAAATTTCTTGAGGTATAACCCATTGACGGGTTCCTTGAGTGAGAGGCCTTCTGGGGAGGCCAGGATGTATGCACCTTTGGTGAGGCAATGTTGGATGATGTAAGGGCCATGCCAAAGTGATTCAAATTTTCCATGACCAAAGGTATCATGAGCGATATCATAGGCCAGGACGAGGTTGCCTTCGCGGAATGAACAAAGGTTGACATGGCGATCAAAGGTAGTTTTGGATCATTTTTTAGCTGCCTCGTTGTTTTGTAATGAGGATCGGCAATATTCATCCAGCGACTCCAAGTTCAGCAAGCGCTGCTCCAGTGGAGCAGTGTCAGGTAATAGCTCAATTGCGGTGTGAAGGGTGGGGATTTCTCACTCAATGGGAAGAGTTGCCTCGACCCCATGGACTAAATGAAAGGGCGTGAAACCCGTAGCGGTCTTTACTACGGTTCGATAAGCCCATAGCACGGAAAATAACATATGATGCCAATTGGTTTTATGTTTATTAACCGTACGTTGTAACATGGTCTTGAGGACTTTGTTCACTGCCTCGACCTGTCCATTTGACTGTGGATAATATGGTGAGGCGAAATCGTGAGAGAAGCCTAACCGAGAAGAGAGTTCGATGAATATCTCATTCTCAAAGTGTTTCCCATGGTCGGAAACGAGTTGGAGTGGTACGCCAAAACGGGATATGACGTGGTTAAAGAAGAAACGTGCTGCAGTGTCAGCGGTGTTGTTGAAAGTGGGCATCGCTTCGGCCCATTTGGTGAAGTAATCAACTGCGACAACAATATATTTGTGACCATTGCTAGAGGGAGGATTACAAGTCATAAAGTCGATGCCCCATTTACAAAAGGGGTCGGCCGTAATGACGGGGTGAAGAAGAGCGGGGGGAGCGCGGGCTTTGTTGGCATAGAGCTGACATTGCTCACATCATTTCACGGCGTGAATGCAATCGTGAAACAATGTAGGCCAAAAGTAACCGGCTCGGATAATTTTTTGAGCCGTGGAGATACCCAAAAGATGGCCCCCACATGCGCCGCCGTGGCAGTCGTTTAAGACTCTGTCGGCTTCGTCAATAGTCAGGCAACAATGAAGAATGGTTTCAACGCCCCGCCGATATAAGATGTCTCCAATGAGGAGATAGCAAGGGTCCTGATGGCGAATACGCCGACGATCATCTCGTGATAGATGGTTACCAAACTTTTGAGTTTGTAGGTAGACGAGGAGATCGCCATACCAAGGATCATCTGAGGGGATGTAAAAGAGATGTTCGTCAGGAAAGTCGGTGTTGACGGGGGGACTGGTGATGTCAGAGGGAAGGGCCATGACAAGTTCGGCGAGAACGAGGGCCTTCTTACTCTTAGGTGTTGAGAACTCAAGGTCGTATTCCTGGAGGATAATGATCCATCGAGCGATTTTTCCGTTAACTTGTCGAAGGCTGAGAAAATATTGCATAGGGTTTGAATCTGCGACGACCTTAGTGGTACGAAGAAAAATGTAATGGCGCAGTTTCTGGACTGCGAGGACAACTGCAAGAGCAAGTTTCTCTTCATGTTTGTACTTCAAGGGTGGTCCCGAGAGGTTCTTACTAACGTAGTAAATGACATGTTCACGATTGTCATCTCCGATATGGACAAGGACGCCGGCTACTGATACAGCTGATGTTGATACGTAGAGGATGTAGTCGCGATTATAGTCAGGTGCACTGATTAAAGGTGCATTTGAAAGCGCTGCTTTAAGATTGTCAAATGACTGTTGGGCATGGTCGTCCCAGTGAAAAGGGATGTCGTGACGTAGCAAGCGAAGGAAACCATGTGCGTGGATGGCGTAATCAGGAACAAAGCGACGCAGAAAGTCAGCTTTTCCCTGTAGACTTTGCAATTGTCGTAAATTCCTAGGAGGGGGAATTTCGGTGATGGCTTTGACTTTGAGGGGGTCCACGGTAATATCGCTTTGGGAAACGATAAAACCAAGGAGTCGCTTGGCGGTGACACAAAACACACACTTGAGAGGGTTCAAGCGGATGTTGTATTGGCGACACCGTTGGAAGATTATTCGTAAATCATCGAGATGTTGGGTGCGTTTCTTGGACCGAGCAGTGAGGTCGTCCAATTAGGCGAGGATGATTTTAGCCAGATCATGAAATACGTATGTCATCGCCCGCTGGAAGGTTGCGTCGGTGTTTTTTAAGCCGAAAGGCATGACACGATATGCGAAGGTAGGTAATGAACATGGTTTTATATTGATCGGTTGGGTGGATTTGAATTTGATTATAGCCAGAGAATCCGTCCATAAAGGAAAGAGCCTCATGGCTTGCGCAGTCATCGATAATTTGATCAATGAAGGGCATTGGAAAATTGTCTTTTGGACATGCATTATTGAGATCGCGAAAGTCGGTGCAAACACGAATGGTGCCCTGTTTTTTGTCGACGGGTACAGGGTTGGAAACCCATGAAGTATAAGTGATGGGGTAAATAAACCCGGCCGTGCGTAATTTATCGATTTCGGATTTGATAGCCGTGGCCTTGGATGGGTGTAGCGGTCGTTGTTTCTGGCGAACTGGTGTGATGTCCGGCCAGGTGTCGATGCGATGTTCAACAATAGATGGGTCGAGGCCAGGCATCTCCGTGTATGACCAGGCGAAGATATCCCTGTATTCCTGGAAGAGGGTTTTATATGCGGCGATTTCCTGAGGAGTACAAGCTGCTCCAATGATGATTTCTTCGACAATGCCATCTTTAATGGAAATGTCGATTTTGATGGTGGGGGAAATGTTAGCCAGATTACCTTCTTCAAAAGTGTCGGGTGCAGGAATGGGATTGTTGAACCAATCGATAGGTCCGGAGGGGATAAAATCTTTGGTCTCGACCGCGTAAATGGGGTTTTGGTGAGGAGGCATGAGGGCGTCCTGTGGAAGGAAGAGTGCACGATGGTGTAGTGCGTCCCAGGGAGAGTCCGGGCATTGTAGTTCTTCCAATATTTCTTCGTCGCATTGGAAACTATGGGAATATAATGGATCGTGAGGAGTGATCTCAGCACTAGTGTGATTGCCCCCTGCCGGAGAAGCAAGGAGAGTGGTGCTAGCAGATGATGAGGGTTCACTCAACATAAACCATATGTTGAAATACTGAGGGGTACCCTTGGTGGTTGGATGGATAATCTCCGTAGGGGGATGAGCAAGAGAATTGGGAGGGTTGCGGGGTAAATCCTCAGAGATGTCATTTAAGAACCATGGGGGTATTGGGAGTGCCTCAGGTTCTGGGGAAATGACATGAAGAGCCTCGAGTGATGAATTAAGGTCAACTACTGCTGCTGCGGGTTGGTGAAGCAGGGCTGATTGATGTTGCCTATATTCCAAGAGCATAGGACATTGGTATGTAAAGTGAGCCAATGAATCGCAAAGAGAGCAAGGGCATCGCATGTGTTCATTGACTGAAGTGGTGACATAGCGAATGTCCGTGATATTTGTTGTGGAGGACATGTCAGGGCATGGGTTGTTCTGAAAGTCCTGGCATACGACAGCTAATGCCTGCCGGAAACATGGCAGTGCTGGACAATGATGGGTGTAGTGGCCATACTCGGAACAGATAGCACACGCGAATTTGGTCCTCAACCCTTTACTACTGGAAGGTTGGGTGGTAGCAGTAGGACTAGCGGTAGTTATGGGTGTTGTGGGAATTTGATTGGGGGGAATCAAATTCCGTAATTCTGGTAGTGATGGGCAGTTGTTGGTTTGGTGACCCTCTTTGTCACACAATGCGCAAGGTGGTGGGATGCGCGGAGGAAGTGGAGATGTGGGCTCCTTCTTCTTTCTCCTACCCCCAGTGGTAGAAGGGGGGGTAGGGAGTATGGGGGTAGTGGGGGTGAGGACAGGAATCGTCATGGGGAGGCCTTCCTGTGGACGAGGGACCATCTCAGGTGGATATAAATACCACACTGGGAGTGCTAACACCATATTGGGTAGTGTGAGTGTTGCCGCTACCTGGAAAGCTTCTATACCGGGTGGAGGGTAAAAGAAGGGAATTTGAGTGAGGGTTTGGGGAACTGTCTCCCAAATGGGACTAGGCCCCTGAGGGGGTGTGGATTTGTGGACTGTGGGGGTCGACGAGTTCGCAAGAGGCTCCTGTGGGAGTGATGCTGCGACTATTGAGACGTCAGGAATGACTGAAGCCTCCTGAGGAGGACGAGCATCCTCCGTGTGGGTTGCTTTAGAGGAGATGACGCATACTTGATTAGGGTGAAGAAGTGGTGGTGCTCCATGGTATGTCCCTAACAAGGCTAGATCTTTGAAAATCCCAGGACCCATCTCGACGATTGGATATGTATCTTTGTTGGTATGAATGAGAGGAAGAATGTTATCGAGATTGGCAGATGGGTTTGGCTCGTAATGGAGACTTGGTCGATGGTCACAATCTTCCCGTTGTGGGGGAACATGATTGTCCTAAAGACTGATGATGCCACTGCCTTCATAGCATACATGTAGCTACGACCAAACAAGATATTATAATCGAGTGTGACGTCGATAACTTCAATATCAATGAGAATGGTTTTGCCTCTGAGTTCAACAGGGACATTTTGGAGGAGCCCTTCAGGAGATGATGGTCGTCCGTCATAAGCTCATAATGTGATGGCGGAGGGTATGAGTTCCGGGGAACCAAGTTTCTGCCATACTGTTTTGGACATGATGCATGTAGATGCTCCTTCATTGATGATACACCGATGGACGGTGATGTTCTGTATTTTTACTGGTACTTGAATAGCGACCGCGGCGGGAAGACGAGGTTCGCAACTATCAAGGTCAAAAGTGATGAGTCGAGTATTGGCTGGGTCGACTGCCCCTAAGGCAGAAAGTAGTGATTTCCGCTGCGTTGGACAAGTCTGGAGGACTTCCAATACTGACATGGCAGCCGAGGATTGTGCTAAGTCATCTACCAAGCTGTAGTTATGTGTTGCCCTAGCCTGTGGATTGTGAACATTCCTGCGCAAGGGGATGCGAGGGATGCGTAATGGTGGTTCAGCCGAAGGGCGAGGGATCATCAACGGGGGTCTCGTCGGTGTAGGGTTTGTTTCTAAAGAGATGGGAGTAGACTCAATTGTTGTAGGATACTGACGATTGCGTGTTTGCAAGAGAATTTCTTCCTCACTGGTGAGGAGAATTGTTCGATCTACTGGATTGTTGGGGTTGTGATATTGGCCCACCTGAGGTGGGGGATGCTGCGTGTCCTGCTGGGTGTTTATGACACCTTGATGTGGGATAGGATTTTGCAGTACGGCGAGAGGGGGTTGTTGCATGTATTGTTGTTGTGCCTGCTGAGGGGCAAGTTGCGCTGGGGAGGGGGGAAGGCTCCCAGAGTCTTTCAACATTTTGAAATCAGCGATCTGGGGGAAATGGTGAGTGTAATGACCGTACACGCCACAAAGAGCACAAGGGTGGATGGTTTTAACAGTATTCCGCCCTTGGCGTTTGTTGTTATGATTTCCCCCTGGTGGTTGGTGCTGTGGGGGTTGATTCCTGCCTTGACCAACATTGTTGTTATTCTTGTTCCATCCTTTCTTCCTGTTATTGTTTGATGGATGGGTTGGGTTGGTTGTATTTAATTGTTAAAAATTCTGGTATTGTTGAGCAGCGGAAGGCTGAACAAAATTTACCCCCGCATGTGGATGGGGGGGAGCCATGGGTTGTGGGGGACTAGGAAAAGGGAAGTATGGATTTTGTGGTGGTCCTGATCCGTAAGGCACATAGGAAGGCGTGGTGCTTTCACTAGTGTTATAAGTTGATGTCGAGGGAGTACCACGACTTGTGGGAATAGGTGGATGTATGGGGGGTGTCGGTGGTGGTCCACTGATGGGTAGAGGTATAGCAATAGGATATGGTTGTTGATAAGGGGGTGGGGGGAAATAAGGAGTGCCTCCATATGTTGGCGGGTATTGAGGTGTTCCATACATCGGTGGTGGTTGTGGTTGTGGACCATGGTGTGTGGTGGCACCTATTAGTCCGTCTGCTGAGTGAGACATCCTAGGTTTGTCCTAGCCAAATGGCACAGGTTTTGGAAGATCAGGAAGTACTGTGTACAAGTATCCCGACTGTGCGTAAATGAGGTCATATTGTTGAGCCTTGCTAATGGCTTCCTCTTCAGACTGAGGGAAGGTGGAAGCGACATCTTTTCCAAGGAGAGCGACAAGTGATCTAAGAAACCAGTCAAGACATTGTTGTTTGGTGGTTTCTGCTTTACACAAACTACATCGCCTACGCCACTCATGAATGTGGTCAGCGATGTGGGTGGCTGAGGTCTGTTTGAAGTTAGACAGTATTTCTAGACCATTGTCATGATGGATGGGTAATTGGAAGAAAGTTAAGAATGCTTTGGCCAAGGATTCAAAGGTCGTATGGGACCCTGTTTTTTCTTCGACATACCATTTGGCTGATGGGCCAGTAAGTGTGCGTTGAAATAATCACAGTCTAACGGAATCATCCATAATGCTATTGGAAGAACACCATATATGAAAGGTCATGACATGGTTGGCGGGGTCATCCCCCGCCTTTCCTTTAAACTTTGGTATGTCTGAAGGAAGTTTGGTTGGCATTGCAGGCCATGTGGCGTCATGCAATATAGGATCATTAGTGAGCTTGGTGAGATCTGATATGTTGAGAGAGGCCAAGTATGGCATCTGTAGTGGGGTGGGAATATTAGTTCCAGCCATATTGTGTTGTGAACCTGGCCCTTGATGGGGACTAGGTGGGTTGGTACTTCCTCCTTGAGAGGAATTGGGTCCCCCGCTTCCGTGTAAAGGAGAGCGAGTGAATGTATGACCTTGGGAAGTGGACCCAAGTAAGGTAGAACCAAGCAAAGCTGATCCTAGGATGATAGCACTCACAGGAGTGTGTGAAGGAGGTACCGATGAACGAGTACGACCAGATACTCCCCCTAAGATCGGAGGGAGGTTGAGAAAGTGTCGTGAACGACGGGGGTTCTGTGGGTCCCCTATGATGTCAGATTAATTGTGTGAAATGTGTGCAACAAGTGATGAGAGAAATATAGAACCGAGAGTCTTTTTTGTGGCTTGTTTTACACAATATATATATCAAAAGTCAAACTGTAATCAGATGTGCATCATACATAAATGAGAAAGAAACATATATGTGGGTAAGAAGGTTTTGTCCACGTGGGGGAATCAAAAGAAAGAAAATGCTCGTGTCCTAGGAGACGTAACGTCCTTCCTCTCAAAAAGCACTGGACCTTCCAATAGCTCTCAACAGTGGGATCTGAAGTCACCAGAAGAGACACTAGTGAAGGATGAAATAATTGGTTATAATGAGGGGTAGAGGGGGAAATATCCCAAAAGAGCTGGCGATACTTCCCAATAGCCACACAAAATC
This sequence comes from Picea engelmannii, assembly GCA_009831015.1. Lineage (NCBI taxonomy): Eukaryota > Viridiplantae > Streptophyta > Pinopsida > Pinales > Pinaceae > Picea > Picea engelmannii. The sequence continues at coordinate 65,189 of ML785626.1, read as the reverse complement.
CAATCAAGGTGCGATTGCAGCCCACAACCGCCACCTGGGTAGATGTCCTAAAGTTGGTCACTAGGTACCTCGGTCCAAGTGCGACATTTAGATTTTCGGCCTAAGAAATGGGTCACGGGCTGGATCCCGTCCAAGAGGTGGGTGCCTCAAGGGGGGACGCACAGAACAACTGGACCTCGACCTTCGACCCTTCATGGGTATCTCCCTGCCTTATGGTGATTTGAACACTGGACTTGGAGGATTTGAAGTTCCCTATTTGTCAACTTCTATGTTTGAGAATGTGAGAACCAGATAACAGGGGGTTATTTGGATGCCTACCCCCGAAATCCTACCTAGACTAAAATTTTCTTTCAGCACCTCCTGTGGAGGACAACTTAGTGAGTTGTTAGAAATATTTTAGATGAAGTTGTTTTGTGAGGCTGGGGGTGAAAACCAACCTCGTTTGATTAAAAGTGGGAGTGGATAGTCTTATCAAGAAAAGATGGGGTGTTTTCAG
>ML785626.1:11422-62995 GCA_009831015.1 Picea engelmannii | reverse complement strand
AGGGCTCAATTAGGTCTTTGACCAGCCTACCATGCGGATTCATCTCAGATTTGATGTCAAATCGGCTTGGGAGCTGATCCATTAGTGGTTGGGAGGCCGACCAATTTCAATAAATGCGTCGTTTAGCAGGTGCGCGGGTTTTTCACCAAACAGTCGCGCATCGTGCGCGTATGTGCGCATTGTACGTTGTTGTTCCACGCATATGCGCACGCACCCAGATTCTGTAAAGCGCCCTTCAATTTTTGGTTACTTTGTATAGTTTTTGACCCTTTTGCAATGCTGTGGAATTAATCATGTGCCATGAATGACTTCATTCCTGTTTTGACGATGCTGAGTTCTTGTCGCCATGTGCAGACGAGATTTCAGTGATAACAGCGAGTATCGGGAACAAATCATTAAAATGTTGAAAATGGGGAGGACCCTCGATACTCTGAATCTTTAAGATGATCACCCCGACATCCTGTTTGGTCTGCACGTTGAAGAGACAAGCGATACCGAAGATGTCCATCCTTTCTATGTCAGTTTGAAGATCCATGACATGAACCTGCATAATGCTATGCTGGATTCTGGCGCATCACACAACCTCATGCCGAAAGTGATCATGGATGAACTAGGTTTGGATGTCACCAGGACATACAAAGACATTTTCTGTTTTGATTTGAGAAAAGTCAAGGACCTAGTTGTATCGTTGGCTCAAATCCCCACTAAGAACATGGGCATGGGCATGGTTGTCGTAGACATACCCCCAAAATTTGGCATGCTGCTCTCGAGGTCATGGGCTACGAAGTTGAAAGGCGTGTTGCAGATAGATATGTCATATGCCACTATCCTTTTTTTTGGCCATGAAAGAAGGCTGTACAAAGAAGTTTTTTGAAGTACAAGGTAAGCATGAAGATGCATCCACACAATCATCCCATATATGTCGTCGACACCGAGGTGGGGTCTTCTATATTCTACAATGACCCGAATTTCAAAGAAGAAGAGTCGACAGTCATTGTAACGGTTGATGAGGAGACCACGCGAGAAACAACATAATGCACCGACCCAAAGGACCGCGTGGAAAACAGGGTGTGGAACATGATTTTTGATGGCACAATCAGCAGATAAGGAGTTGGGGCCTACGTATGGGTGAGCCCCCCTGAAGAAATCACAAAGATGTTCTCATACAAGATCATGTTTGAATGCACTAACAACATGGTCGAGTATGAAGCACTAATATTGGGCTTACAAGTTCTGAACGAATTGGGCACGCAGAGGATAGTAGTGTGCGGGGATTCCGAGTTGATCATAAATTAGGTAAAGGGTGTATATTATACCAAACACCCCAGGCTGAGAGTGTAAATAAATTTGGATTTGGACCTCCTCGAAGGATTCTTAGAATATGACCTATTTTCTATCCCCAGAGAGAAAAATCAGATAACCGATGCGTTCGCCACCTCGGCCTCAGTTTTTAAGATCCCCATCTTCCCAAACAAAAAGTATGAAATCGAGGTTAGGCACAGGCCAACAGTGCATGATAATATCAAATAGTAGCAAGTGTTCGATGATGAAAAACATGTGGAAATATTCCTCCCTATGAGCGATGAGTGGAAATATTCCTCCCTATGAGGAATGTTGCGGCGACGAAGATGAGAGCGCAGATGCATGCATTAATGATGACCCTTTCCAAAACCAGATCATGGGAAGGTGTTAGTGTCCTACAACGATAGGAGATCTGCTGATTCAGATATTATATGTGGATTTCATGATAAAATTCCCGGCTTGCTGGCCTGATTATCTCCTCAAATAAATTTTCCAATTTTATGTCATTAGGTGATAGGATGGTCATTAGATGAAGCTTCTTCGAATTTCAAATGAAAAAAGTCTTTAAATTAAATTTTAGACTTCTCTTTCCAAAAAGTGATGAGTCTGTACTTTTATTAGGAAAAAATAAAAAATTTCACTTTCGACAGGTAAGGGCCATTTTTTAAAGCATTCTAAGCTGCCGAAAGTTGTCGCTTTCGACAACAAAAACATCATGTGCGAGGTTCTTTAAGCTGTCGAAATGAAGAATTTCTCCAACGGTTAGACTGTCTCATCAGACTCTCAAACTGCCATCAGTACACATGTCATGATGATCTTATATGCTGCCAAAATCATCTATGGGGATCATTTGTCACGATCTGGGCAGTTTATTATGATTCTAATTGATGTTTCAAAAAATCATTAATCCCCAAGATATCAATTCAAAACCCCAATCATGATTTCATTCGCCACTACCATTTCGTGCAACAAATCACATGGAGGTTTGTCTTAGTCGGTTTTAAATAAACATCATGATCCCAGGTTCCTTATTTGTTGAGTGTTTGTTTTAAAATCCCATACATCCACAAATTTGTTGGTCTCACGAATTTCATTCATATGTTTTTCCTCTCTCCTTTTTCCTAGCGTTCGTCTCCCATCCATCAACCTAGATTTCAATATTTTCAAGATATTAACAGGTTTTTTGCAAATGTCTAATGGAGGAGAATTGCTCAGGAGGGAGCTGCAAGATGTTTCCTATCTGGGATCTCATCCAGATATTTGTCAAATGTTCAAGGATGCAGGTTGCTATAGGTTTTGTGAAAAATTACAAGGGTATCATCAGGGAATTGCAGAGGCGTTTGCCAAAAGTTTTGATGGAGCCAAAGTGAAATTGCATCCTCTAGAAATGCAGATAGATGAGGCAAGTGTTGTTGCAGTAACCAAAATGTCGGGAGAGGATGAGAGGTGGTTCAAGACCTTTTCCATTAAAGACATTAAATTTAGATCTTACCTTAAGCCAGAATTCTAGAGCATTATTTAGCAAAAGGATGTTCCTAGGAATTACTTGGAAGACAAATGGTAGAAATTGTTGAAGGTTATTCAGTTGTACATAACGTGTGAAGGGAGGTATGGTAGGGTCATGTTGTACCATTTCAGGATTATCAATCATTTCATAGGAAAAAACCCTCTGAACTTACCTCATTATCTTCATAGGAGCCTCACCAAGATGGCACAAAAATTCCAAGATAAACCTGAGAAAATAAAAAGTAGATTGTTCCATCGCGGCCTCATTAAGATTATAGTGATGGAGGAAATCCAGAGAAGAGAGAGGACATGGGAATAACTCTTTTTTTGGGGAGAATTCGAGCAAGAGATCCAGCCTAAGGGTAAGATCACACCTACAAAGAAATCATCTACACCAAAGAGAAACAAGAGAAAGAGAAGGGCCCTGTCACCAGTTCAGACAGAACAACCAACCCCTTCACCCAGGTCTAAGAAGGAAAAAAAGAAGCTTGATTTTGATCAGGGAATAGAGGTCCAAGGCATTATTTTTGAGAAAAAAATCTTGAATTTTCCATACTCGGATTCTGAGTCTGAAACACCCATGAAGGAGAAATAAGAAACTGCAGTTGAAGCTCCAGCCTTGGAGTTACCTGAGACATCAACAAAAAAGAAGATCAGTAAAGCATCGAAGATTTAGAAGTTGAAAGAGGAAGTGACAGAGCTTAGGTTGTTAGACAGATTCATCAAATCTCAGAATCAGGCTATGAAAAGAACATCTGATGAGGTAAGAGACTCATTTAAAAGGTTAGATTTGATGCATGTAGCTTTGAAAAGGAAGAATAAAAGACTATCTAAGAAGAACCAGAAATTTTACCAAATGATAAAACTTGTGAGGTTTAAACTAGCACATAGAAGACCTAAACCAAGAGCTCATCTCAGTTTAGAAACATTGGTTGAAGTTGCTATGGACCTAAACAAGGAATCCTAAGATTTGGCTAGAGTAAAGGAAATAAATTTTGCAATTTTGAATGGTTTTGGAAAACTCAGGAATTTCGGCAGCTTATTCATTTTCCTTAAAGTGTTGTTAGTTGTCAAAAGCTATGCTTTCGACAGCTAATCCTACTCTGTTTTATACCTGTAAGCCACCGAAAGCACAGAAACTAGAAGAATGCTCATATTTTTGCTCAGATCGAAGATTTTTGTTTCCAGATCATTTGGAAGGGGTTCCAAATGAAAGATAAAAATTGAAAGGATACATATCATCATCCCTTTCTAGTTTTTGAGGCAGATGTTAAGGCAAGAAGGTTAAGTGTCTTTTCAATTTTTGGTAAAAACTTGCTTATTTATCAAAGCAGGATTTTGAAGTGCCTTGTTATCACTTTGAAAATTATTGAATTTGTTGAAGATTGTTGAAGATTTAGTTGTTAGAGGTTTGACCTTTAAATTAGGACTTGATCCTACATATCATACTAGTTTTGATCTTATTCTATTTTAAGTATTTCAGATCCATTTTTATAGGATTTTGAATTGTTATTTAAAGGCTATAAACACTATAACTTTTAAGAAAGAAAGGGTTAGACTGACAGGAAAGGATGGCATGTGAATGTTCCCATCCATTGTAGAAATGTTTCAAATCTGTAAATGACTTTTATGAATGAATGCAAAGGCACTATATTTTCATATTCATGTGTTGTGTTTAAGTGGTGAAGTTTTTCCCTGATGTAACTCATTACTTTCCTATTTCACATTCTTTTTATTTTTGTATTGTTTATGAGAAGATAATGTGCAGGATTTTTTCTTAACACCCTGTGTTGGCTCAAAACAATATTTATGTTTTCTTCCAAGTTTGAAATGTAGAATTCAACTATTCTCTACTCTACATTTGAAATGAATTTCAATCTATTCTTATTTTCCCATTTTATAAGCTCAAAGGATCCACTGGCATGATTATCCTGCATGGTCACATTTTGTCTTAGTTATTCATTCATATATCGTCTTAATCATTGACTCCATTTTTCCCAATGGTCCTTTTTGTGTCTCAACCAAACCAATTCAAAAATCCATAAACAAACCCATGTTCTGCATAACTAGCCTAAGATCCATACTCAAACAAAGTTATATCAAACAGAGAGATCCCTCTCTGAGTCTTGGAGGGCTAGATCCAAGACTTGAAGTGGTTTTGATGTTGCCTCTATGACTACCTCCACAGACTTGGGAAAATTACAGAGTGCTAATAGAAGGGACATAATACAATTGAAAAATAATATTATTCCAAAGGGGTTGGTGTCGCTGGAAAAGTTGTTTGATGACAATGATGTGGCTAAGAACCCCAGGATCGATGCAAGTGAAGAAGATGTGGAAGACTGTAACATCGGGACTGAGGAGAACCTAAAGATGGTAAAATTATCCAATACAATCAGTCAAGAGGTCAAGCAGGACTATGTAAAGCTCATGAAATACTTCTCGGACGTCTTCACATGGAGCTACAATGACCTGAAAGTGTATGAAATGAAAGTTATCCAACATGTTATCCCTCTCAAGGAAGATCAGAAACCTTTCAAATAGAAGCTAAGATAGATAAATCCCATGTTACTGTCACTAGTCAAGAAAGAGGTAAAAAATATTTTCGACGCTAAAATCATTGTTTCTTTGAGGTTCTCGAAATGGGTAGCTAATATGGTACCTGTAAGAAAGAAAAGAGACGAGATAAGACTGTGTGTGGACTTATGAAATTTAAATAAAGTGTCTCTCAAAGAACACTATACCCTTCCTAAAATGGACTACCTGCAAAAGGTGGTGGGGTCCTAGAAGATGTCTATGCTAGACTTGTTACCAGGATATAATTATATCATGGTCCACCTGGATGACAGAGAGAAAACAACTTTCACAACTCCATGGGGAACATTCATGTATGCCAAGATGATGTTCTTCCTGATGAACGTTGGAGACACTTTTCAGAGGTCCATGGACATCGTGTTTTTTAATGAAATGGAAAAAAACATTGTTATTTGTCTGGATGACATCACTGTGTAGTCTACCTCTGACAAACAACATCTCGAGCATCTGAAGATAGTTTTCCATAAGTGAAAAAAATTAGGCATATCACTGAATCCAAAGAAGTCTCACTTCGTGGTAGAAGAAGGAAAGTTGTTAGGGAACATCATTTCCAAATAGGGAATTAAGATAGACCCTAGTAGGGTTGAAGGGATCCTGAAGATCAGCACTCCGCGCAGTAAAAAGGAGGTACAATCTTTCTTGGGAAAGGTGAATTTTCTGAGGAGATTCATCCCAAACCTAGCAGAAATCATAAAACACATAACTTGCATGCTCAGGAAGGGAAACAAGTTCAAGTGGAATCCAGAGGCCAAGAAGTATTTTGAGGATATCAAGGTGGCGCTGACAAAAGATCTTGTACTAGCTAGCTCGGATTTTACGAAATATTTCCTCCTGTTTTCATTCACCTCAAAACACACTATTGTCAGTGTGCTGCTACAGAAAGACGAACAGGATTTCAAAAAACATATAGCCTATTAGAGTCGGACGCTGCACGACGCTCCACTAAGGTATGACATCATGGAAAAGTAGGCATATGCCTTATTAAAAGATTTGAAAGAATTTAGGACATACATACTACACTCCCATGTTATCGCTTGTGTACCCAACAGTTCAATAAAGGGTATTCTGACTCAATCTGACCCGAAAGGAAGGAGAGGGAAGTGGATAGCGGTCATGTTAGAATATGACCTTGAAATCAAGCCTACAAAGATGATCAAAATTTAGGGTCTCACAAATTTGGTGGCACAGTTGGACTATGACGTTGTAGGAATGAATTTCATCATTGATCTGTCGGAATGCCCCCAAGAAGAAAACATTGAGCAAGCGCCTCAACAATTCATATAATCTCCATGGTACGCAACATCATCTATGTGCTAGAGAATCTCTAGGCCCCTCCATGCATGAGTAAGACTAAAGCCAGATTTCGCAAGCTCAAAGCGGTTAAGTTCTGCATTCTAGACAACTCACTATACTGGAAAGATCCCAGGGGAATATTGTTGAGTTGTTTACTGGAAGATGATGCGAAGCGGGCCATACAATAATTTCACAAAGGCGATTATGGAGGACACCACTATTAGAATACCACCATGCACAAAATCCTGAGGGAAGGCTATTACTGGCCTACAATTTTCGCTGACGTATATAAGGAGGTCTCCAGCTGCCACAAATTTCAGATTTCCGATGGAAGAAGAAAGTTGCAGCCCCTATCGCTGAATCTGATCTCATTCGAAGCACCTTTTATGTAGTGGGGTCTAGATTTAATAGGAGAGATAAACCAACCATCCTCTGTGTAGCATAAGTGGATACTCACGGCCACCGACTATTTCATGAAATGGATAGAGGCGATCCCCACGAAACAAGCTACCGACACAGTCATTATCCAATTCCTGGAGATGAACATTTTGTCAAGGTTTGGGTGTCCCATTAATATCTTTACAGAATGTTGGCACAGGGGCAGACCCAGGGTTCAACACTCAAGAGCACACCAACAAAACCCTAACTACCGACCCTTTCGGCAACACCTGTGAAGAAGATGAAGTCTCACCTGAGGTAGAGGCAAGGGTGGCTGCAGGACTCAAATGTCTGCAACCTTAGTTGGGACATCGATCTATGATTATGTATTTTACAGGGCACTTATCATAGATCCTTCATCAATATTCAACCCTTACGTTACTTTGCATATAGCACAGAGCATCGCAGTGAATACTTAGACTAAAGATGATTCAGTACTTAGCCACATAAATATAGATTAGATTCAATAGATCAAGCACTAAGCATCTTATATATCAGATATAACATTCATTCATATATCATAAGCACAGAGCATAACTAGATCTATTTAATCACAGCAAGCACTTAGACAAGAAGGAGATAAACACATTAGGTCGAAGCATAGAGAACAATACACAAAGTTACCGTGGTTCACCCCCACCCTGGGGCTACGTCCACAAAGCCTTCTTCTTATATTATCTCGATCAAGCAGTTACAACATAGAGCTTCAGTGACCCTTACTTCGCACAGGACAGAAAATCTGCGCAGCTCGCTAGATCCTTCTTCCTTGCACTTCAGCACAAAACTACAACACTTGCACTTAGCTTTTCAATCTCCTTACAATCATGCACAGAGCACTTGCAATATACATCCAATCACATAGATCCAGCTACTAGCACTAATCATTTAGCTATACATCACATAGATGTACTACTACTCCCTACTTACATTGTCTAAGTATCTATTTATAGATTACAAAATGGGCCTAATCATGGGTAAACCCACGGACCGACATCCCTTTCCCTTTACATCAACCCAAAACCCTAAAAGGGACCCAAAAATAGGTCTTGCTTCCCTAATTTACACTTCATGTTGCGCTCCATCTTTGGCAAGTTGTCGCAGTCCCAAAAATGGTCAAATATGACCAAGTATTCTTCACAACTTGGTCAAGGGACAACACAGATAATGCAGCCGCATTCAAGTCTAAGAGGATGGAGAAATTTTTCCAGTATTATAACATACCCCTGCGGCATTCCATGATGTACTATCCGCAAGGAAATGGGTTAGTTGAATCCTAGAATAAGAGCCTGACCAGGATTATTAAAAGACTCCTGCAAGAAAACAAGAGAGCCTGGCATAAAAATTTTATCTATGCATTGTGGGAAGATCGGATCAACACCAAGAAATCTATATCAACGTCGCCTTTCTAGATCATTTACGGTGCAGACGCAATTTTCCCTACTTCACTAGGATCGCCCATCAGAAATCTATTGCAAGAATAGGAGGTCGAGTGTTGGACCTTGGTTATGGAAGCAAGCAAAGATCAAGGAAGAAAAAGGAAAATGTGAACTTTGTGGAAGACACAGTGATTGTTACTAGGTCGAAGTGAGCAAAAGAGAAGAAAATATGGAGTGAAGAAAGCCATTGGACAAGAAGATCAATGATGATAGATCAGAAAGAAAGAAGGATCATGGACAACTCAGCAAGTGGAAAAAACCATTGTTAGATTCTTTGGAGAATCACGAGAGAAGGAAGGAAAGATAGGTCGACGAAGCCCTGAAAATATGGGTCAAGTTGACCTAGGGTTTTGGTATCTAGGGTTTTGGAAACCTAGGTTTCGGCCTAAGGATGTCGGTGAGATATTGTAATGTATAAATAAAGGTCATGAAGACCTAATTTGGTTTGGTACGATATTGTTGGGTATAGTTGTATTGATGATTAAGAGTGATTATTGTTGTGTGAGAGAGAAGCAATAAGGGTGAGAGCCTTATGGTATTGTAAGATCTTCAGTTGGGTGCACAGGAAGGGGAGAGAAAGAGAGGAGAAGAAAGAGGATCTACTAGCTAAGAGCACAAACAAGAATTGTATGCTTCATCCTAATATATTATAAAGCACAGTTGTGTGGACATAGCCCTAGAGAGAGGGTGAACCACGTATATTTTGTGTTATGTGTGACTGATACTCTTTCTCTGTCATTGATATACTGTGATTTCAATACTATGTTAGATATGATAAGTAGATGTGCATAATAGATCTAATATGATAAGTGATATATGAATGATGTGTTGTTCTTGTGTTATATCCACTTGATCTTCCCTTTTGTTGTAGACATCTCTATCCTACAACCACCTCATAACTGCTTTGGGTGAGACTGCATCTGCTTTGCAGGTGTTTCCGAAAGGGCCAGTAGTTAGGGCTTGTTGGTGCGCTCTTGGAGCTGAACCCTGGGTATGCCTCTATGCCAACAAATGGTTCTGTTGTCGGGACAAGAATCTTATTGAGGGAATGTCAAGGTGGTTCCCATCGAATATAGAGATTCAAAAGTGGATAGACGTAGTCTTCATGGACATGTTAGGGACATCTTCAACTTTTTCATCCTTCTTAGTCCTTCTTGGCCCAGGTGTATCCGGCATAGCTTCAGGGCTTTCCTCGTCGGACATGTCTGCGGGGTCCACTGCAACAAGGAGGTCCACCGACCATTTCTTGGTAATCTCCTCCAAGTCATCTTCTGTCAGCCTATAGTAGGATTGGAGCTGTTGTTTATGCTCATCACCGCGTGCTGTAATATAGATGAAGTGGCGATCTACGCTAAATTTCATCAAAGATATAAACCTATGAAGTAGGTTTGGGGTGATTCATGGTGTACAATGAATTGCATTCTTCAGTTGGTTGAAGTAGGTGTGGAAGATAGCATTGGACTGCCACTACTTGTTCATGTCGCTAGAGTACCACAGAGTACAGAACTTTGTGGCTAGTGGTTCGAAAGGTTCGATCTCTGAAAAAGTGGCTCCCTCTGGCAGTTCCCAAGTGATGAAAGCGATGAGTATGAGAAACCAACTAAAGTGGACCTCATACCCTTGGTCTTGCGCTCCTCTGCAATCCAGCTCTAACTGGTTTACAAGATACTATGCCCAATTCATCTGTAGTCCCTTGGCACACTTCCTTGTGAGTTCAACTACGACGTCAGTCACCTGTGTAGGTTTGTTCTTGCGAACTAACTTTCCCACGATTAGCTGGCATGCAAGGCGCACTGCACCACTCTGGATAGAGGCTACCTTGTAGCCTCGCATACCCTGCTCTACATCACCATAAGTTTCCTTTATTTGATGTGCTAGTGCTCGGTCTGAGGTCTTGCCTGGGTAAAAGTCCTGTGGGTAAGGGCCTTGCATGCTAAGTCCTGTGATCTAGTTGATCAGATTCAGATCCACAGTGATGCGGTAGTCCAACCATAAGTATCTTTGGTGGTAGCAAGACAACAACAACTTGACGCATGCGTTGACTTCCTAGTGTCTGTCAAAGTGAGGGATCTTCATTACGTTGATCAGTGTGGACTGCGTGAGGTTCTGGGTCCGGGACTGTGAAACAATCTTATGATTTCTTCCTTTAGTATTGGTTAATTATTTATGTGAAGCTAACATGTTGTAGGTTTTGTGATCTCCAAGGTTAAAATCATTAAATTTTAGTGTTGCAAGCTTATCCTAGTCAGCACGTACTACGTGCACCCATTTTGAAAGATACACAGTGATCAAGGTGTACTCAAAGTCTCTGGGTACACTGTCATAATTAATCTTTCCTCTCAAAGGTGGTATGTAAACCGACAGAATGTGCGGGATCAACTTGGCATTTGCAATATCGTCTCTGTGCTTTGTTCTTTTCTCGGTCGTGCTTCTGGAAGGTCCTGCTCCACGAGAAGTGGAGGGAGAATCTTGGACTCCTCTTGTCAATGATTCTTGCACACCTGTAGACATCCTTCTCTCTAACATGATTCTCTCAACCATTAGGTCAATCAAAACTTCTTCAACTGCTTTGTCAATAACACTAAGCTCGTCTGACATACAAGCTTGGGTCCACTAGCTCACATGTGACAATGAATTCAGAAACTACGATGAACAGTATGGGAACAAGGAAATGATCACAGGGTGAAGTAATCTCAAGTTTTGGGCTCAAATTCTCACTTAGCGAAAAGTATTCTCGGTGCATGGTGTGATGGACTAAGTAGGGAAACTTAGCAACAGTCTACTTGCAACGGATATGGGTCCTTCATTAACTCCATTCTATCCGTTCTGGTGCTGTCCAATGGTCTAGTGGGAACCCATAATTTTTTTTCGACCCGTTTGGGGAAGAAGTCGAATGGGTTTATTGATCCAATGACTATATTGTTGTGCCATGGCGAAGTGCCAGATGTCGTTGTTCTGATATCTCGGCGAAGCTCAATTCTTGTGATTTTTCCTTCTGCGAAGTTTCCTTTGGAGTCTTCTGTAACTTTCCGATTTTGGCCCTCTTCTTACTTAGCTTCCTAGCCTTTTTCCCAGTGAGCTTAGTCTCGGTCATCCTTTTTCCATTCTGAGTCTTATCTTTTCTCGACATAGTCACTTCGCGCTTCTTAGGTTCTTTCTTCAGATCCAAGGGTAATACTCCTTCATCATATGTATTAGGTATTTCGATCTTCTGTGGTTCCTCTAATGCTATTATAGCTTTGACATCCAGGTCCCTAGTGTTTAACATCTGAGATCTGTTCTCTTGTTCCTCCATCAAGTAGGCGATCCTTCTAGTCATAAATTCCACGAGTTCTTGCTTCTTTTGTTCTAGGGCTTCCTTTTCTTCTTTCCTCTGGATCTGGTCTTTTTCAATTTAGATATTTCCTAACAAAGCTGGAAATGGGGCACAGTCCTCAATAAATCTAATGACTTAAAATCCTTCCTCTGTTGAAGTTCCATGGGTACTCATAGCTATCTGGGTAATTCTGCCACATAGGGCTACCATTTTTCCTTTAAATAATCTGATGGTTCCTAGTGAAGGGACCGGAGTAGGCCTTCCTAGGGTTTCCCAAGTGCTTTATGTCATAATGTTCATCGGTGTTCCCTCATCTAGAGCACATTCAATGTCGAAGTCTCCTATTCTTACTTCGATTTTCTCCTTTTCTTTGAAGATCTCTGACAAACTTACATCCTTATGATCATCTAAGGTTTCTTTTATTTTTAGTAACATGATCTCTGATTCTTTCTAGGGTTTTTCTATAATTTTAGTCTCTTGATCTCCTTCAGAGTTTTCTTGCTCCATATTCAGTTTTTCAAGTCTAGCAATCATTCTAGGGAAATCTAATAGTTCATGGTCCATAGATTTACAACAGAGGCAGCTAGGGTTTCTCCCATGGCATTCCTTAGAAAGATGTCTTGGTCTTCTGCAATTGTAACAAAGAGTTAATCCTCTCTTTCTCATCCATGATCCCCAACTCTTCTTGTACTACACACTAGGATCATGATGGCTAGCCTACAAAAATTTATTTCTAGGATCATGCATCCATTGGTTAGTCCAAAAATTATTTCCATGCATAGGTATAACATATCTTTCACTATTCCTATCAGACCTATTCATATCAAACTTTATTTTATCTAACAATGCTCTATTTTTTAGGCTAGGACAACATCTATCAAGCGTACCTAAATTCATGCTTCAGAAACAAAAAAATTCCACTTATCTTACCTATATAGAGCACAAAGCTTTCAGATATAAAACTTGAACTATTATTTCCTTTACTAGAAGCTAGAGCTTAGAGATCTTACCTCTTTTCTGTGGAAATTTCTACTTTTACCTTTCTTAGAGCATAAAGTGTTCAAATCTCGCTTCTTTTCTTCAGTATCAACCTATTTCTTGTAGATTTGACCTCTTTCCTTCAGATCTGACCTTTCTTTCTTGGCACAAAGCTTCGTAGGTCAAGTAGAATACTGCGCACTATGGCAACAGATCTATGCGCAGAGCTTATTTCACACAAATCTTTTTCTTCTTTAGTTCCCAGCTATCACGGTTCCAGGTCCCAGCAACGGAACCATTTGTTGGCACAGGGGCAGACCCAAGGTTCAATGCTCAAGATTGCACCAACAAAACCTTAACTACCGACCCTTTCGGCAACACCTGCGAAGCAGATGAAGTCTCACCTGAGGTAGAGGCAGGGGTGGCTGCAAAAATCAGATGTCTACAACCTTAGCTAGGACACCGATTTGTGATTATGTCTTTTACAGGGCACTTAGCATAGATCCTTCATCAATATTCAAGCCTTATGTTACTTCACAGATAGCAGAGAGAATCACAATGAATACTTAGACTAAAGATGATTCAGTACTTAGCCACAAAAATATAGATTAGATTCAGTAGATCAAGCACTAAGCATCTTATATATTAGATCTAACATTCATTCATATATCATAATCACAGAGAATAACTAGATCTATTTAATCACAACAAGCACTTAGCCAAGAAGGAGAAAAACACATTAGGTTGAAGCACAGAGCACAATACACAAAGTTACCGTGGTTCACCCCCACCCTGGGGCTACGTCCATAAATCTTTCTTCTTATATTATCTCGGTCAAGCAGTTACAGCACAGAGCTTTAGTGACCCTTACTTTGTACAGGATAGAATATCTGCACATCTCGCTAGATCCTTCTTCCTTGCACTTCAACACAAAACTACAACACTTGCACTTAGCTTTTCAATCTCCTTACAATCATGCACAAAGCACTTGCAATATACATCCAATCACACAGATCCAGCTACTAGCACTAATCCTTTAGCTATACATCACATAGATGTACTACTACTCCCTACTTACATTGCCTAAGTATCTATTTATAGATTACAAAATGGGCCTAAGTGTGGGTAAACCCACGGGCCGACATCCCTTTCCCAAAACCCTAAAAGGGACCCAAAAATAGGTCTTGCTTCCCTAATTTCCGCTTCTCATTGCACTCCATATTTGGCAAGCTGTTGTAGTCCCAAAAATGATCAAATATGACCAAGTATTCTTCAAAACTTGGTCAAGGGCCAACACAGATAACGCAGCCACATTCAAGTCTAAGAGGATGGAGAAATTTTTTCAATATTATAACATAAACCTGGGGCATTCCACGACATACTATCCGCAAGGAAATGGGTTAGTCAAATCATAGAATAAGAGCTTGAATAGGATTATTAAAAGACTCCTACAATAAAACAAGAGAGCTTGGCATAAAAATCTTATCTATGCACTGTGGGCAGACCGGGTCACCACCAAGAAATCTATATCAATGTCGCCTTTCCAGATCGTTTACGGTGCAGATGCAATTTTCCCTACTTCACTGGGACTACCTATCAGGAAGCTATTGCAAGAATAGGAGGCCGAGTTTTGACCCTTTGTTATGGAAGCAAGCGAAGATCAAGGAAGAAAAAGGAAAATGTGAACTTCGTGGAAGACACAGTGACTGTTACTAGGTCGAAGTGAGCAAAAGAGAAGAAAAGATGGAGTGAAGCAAGCCATTGGACGAGGAGATCGAGGATGACATATCAGAAAGAAATAAGGATCATGGACAACTCAGCAAGTGGAAAAATCCACTGTTAGATTATTTGGAGCATCACGCGAGAAGGAAGGAAAGACAGGCCGACGAAGCCCTGAAAATGCGGGTCAAGTTGACCTAGGTTTTAGACACCTAGGGTTTTGGTATCTAGGGTTTTGGACACCTAGGTTTCGGCCTAAGGATGTCGGTGAGCTATTTTAATGTATAAATAAAGGTCATGGGGACCTAATTTGGTTTGGTATGATATTTTTGGGTATAGTTGTATTGATGATTAAGAGTGATTATTTTTGTGTGACAGAGAAGCACTAAGTGTGAGAGCCTTCTGGTATTGTAAGATCTTCAGCTGGGTGTGAAGATCGATCCTGCAGTTGGGTGCATAGGAAGGGGAGAGAAAGAGAGGAGAAGAAAGAGGATCTGCTAGCTAAGAGTGTAGACAAGAATTGTATGCTTCATCCTAATATATTATAAAGAACAGTTTTGTGGATGTATCCCTAGAGAGAGGGTGAACCACGTATATTTTTTGTTATGTGTGACTGATATTATATCTCTGTCATTGATATACTGTTTTTGAAATACTATGTTAGATCTGATAAGTAGATGTGCGGAATAGATCTAAGATGATAAGTGATATATAAATGATGTGTTGTTCTTGTGTTAGATCCAATTGATATTCCCTTTGGTTGTAGACATCTCTGTCCTCCAACCCCCTCATAACTACTTCGGGTGAAACTGCATCTGCTTCACAGGTGTTGCTGAAAGGGCCAATAGTTAGGGCTTGTTGGTGCGCTCTTGGAGATGAACCCTGGGTATGCCCCTGTGCCAACAAATGGTTCTATTATCGGGACAAGAATCTTCTTGACGGAATGTCAAGGTGGTTCCCATCGAAGACAGAGATTCAAAATTGGATAGAGGATCAAGAAAAGGACTTCGCTGAAGCCCAGAACAAGAACCCTAATATTAGTACAGAGGATTGGTTGGAGAAATATATCTTCACTGATATACACAAAATTTTCTTTGGTGGAATCCATGAAGATCTATACGAGTGGCTAGCTAGATTAGCAGATACCTAGTTTGAGATATGATCTAGACCTCCTGTGGTTTGGATGTCGGAGCTGATCAAGAAGGTCAAAAGATTTGATAACATCGTATCATGAGAAATAGATCACTAGTTCGATAGCACCATTGGAGGGTACATCACAGAGTTTGTTGTTGACAGAATAGAATCATACAACCAAGCCAAGAGATACATCTTCAAGGGACCTAGAGGAAATTTTTTACAATTCTTGAAGTTGAGACTCAAGATGTTATTGCATGAGAAGAACATCTTGAAGATACAGTAGATTGGTCGGATCTAGAAAGGCTAATGTTCAAGAATTCAGATAGCGACAACGACATAGAAGCTGGACATACGCGTAGTGGGAGAGTGTTCAGAGAAGTTCACCTTGTGAACCTATTCAAGCAAAACTACGGGGACGAAGGTTTCTATAGTGGAGAAGAGGTAGATCTGACAGACAAGGAGCATTCATAACCTGTCAAGACAGAGGAAGGGAAAGATGAAGAGCTTCATCGGGGAGAACCTGGAACCTCAGAAACTATGCAGACCATCGAAGTAAGTACTATTATCCCTCTTGTTGATTCAATAGTATAAAGAAATCAGAGTAATCCCATCCACTAGAGTACCCAGAGCATTGTCACTAGTAGTCCACCACATATTCAGTCAAGGACACTAGGAAGATCTATGGAAAATGAGATGAGGCTTCCTATCTTTAGGGGAGATGGATCTGAAGATCCTGATTAGCACTGGTTCCTATGAGAAGCCGTATGGAATCTTAAAAATGTCATTGACGAATCTGTCAAAAGAACCCAGTTTAGTACCACTCTAAGGGATCGCGCACTAAGATGGCACATGAAGCGTGTTTAAGGACTTGCATAGCATAAGCCATTGAATCAGATTAAGAATGTGTTGATTGTGAAGTTCAAGAAACCCAAGTTGGAGTCACAATGTATTACAGAGCTGAAAGAGATCAAGCAGAAGGTGTTCGAACCTGTTTGGGAATTTGATCAGAGATTCAAAACTTTAACAGGCCAATTGACTTTTTCAGATCCTAGATGAATAGAACAAAGAATGGTTCATTGCTGCCCTCTTACCACACATCATACTTCCCATGATGCAACAAAAGATTTCTTCATAGTCTAAGGTGCTAGAGATTGCCATGAAACTAGAATCAACCCCTATGGGAGAATCCATCTCAGATATGAGTCAGATATTGAGTCAGCTGACTAGTTTGTCTCTGCAGGTCGAAGATATGAAGAAAGACAAGGGAAAAGATAAAAGAGAATACATTTGGTGTGTCAGATGCAGATCAAAAGGCCATGACAAGGAACATTGTCCCCTATTCAATGAATATTTGGCTTCTGTAGCTCTAAGCCCTTTGAAGCAAGTCATCTTACCTTGGTGTGGGGTATGCAAAAAAAAAACATCTCCCTGGTGAGTGCTACTACATGCAAAAGTATGTTCAAAAACCTACAAATTTGTATTGTACATTATGTAAGTCGGTAGGACATGATGATAGGAATTGTAGGGCTTACGATCTCATGCATGAAAGGTTGAGAGAAATATATAAGATTCAAGGCGAAGTACAGCAAGAAAGAAACACTACGCAATATAAATCTCCTGGGAGAGGAAAATTCAATCCTCGTGGTGGATTCGGAGGAAGAGGACGAGGAGAAAGAATGGTTCGAGGTCGAGGATAGATCATATTTTATAACTATGCACAACTAGGACACCTTGCAAGGGATTGTTAGAACCCTTGTAACACTTGCATCTACTGCAGCTCGTTTGACCATGTTATAGACGATTGTCCTGTGATGCTAGCTAAGCTTCAAGAAAGATGAGGACCTCAACAGAACCCACAAGTGAAACTGATATATGTTAAACCTCACGGAGAAGACCCTAGAGTGGTTGTCATAACCAAAGGAGGAGTTGTTATAGGAGAAGACAGACTATCCCAAGGGAAGAATACATAAGATTCAGGAATTAGGAAAGCTACAAAGAAGACACAAATGTTTGATGCAAAGAAAGAAAGACAAATGTTTGAGGAAGAAAGGAAAGAATTCATAGGAGACCAAGGTTCCTCATCAAAGACTAGACCAGAAGTGAGATAATATGGAATGCCTCTGGCATTTGATCAGTCTACTTCGCCAAAAGAAGGAAAAGAGGTAAGCAAGCTCATGGAATTTTTATATACTTGTATTAAGTTGGTTCAGGATGAAAGCGTTGTACAAGAGTTACAAATTTTAATCAGACAATATGAGCTAGGAAAGATAGACCCCTTACTGAATAGGTCAGTACACCAAATCAGTAAGAAGAGAAGGAAAAATAAGGAATGACATTTGAATGCTCAAATAGGAGAGTATGAGATAGATTATGTAGTCCTCAACTTAGGGTCGGAGGTCAATGTCATGACGAAGCAAACCTGGGCACTGATGGGAAAACCAAAGTTGATATATTCTCCTATCAGGCTTAGGATGGCCAACCAACAAGCTGTAATTCCATTTGGCAGACTGGAACATGTCCTTGTGGACATTGATGGAGTAAGAACATTTGCAGATTTTGAGGTAATTGAGATAGTTGACGACAACTGCCCTTATCCTGCATTGTTAGGAATTGATTGGGCCTTCAATAATTCCACTGTGGTTGATTTTAAAAAAAAGACGTATGACTTTTGAAAGAGATGGCCTTAGGTTCATTTCACCCTTAGACCCAGATGAAGGTCAGCGATACATAGGGCCCATCAAAGAAGAAGATCGTGCATATGAACTGGAAAACATATACAAATTAACATCCAAACAGCAGGATTACATTAATCCCACAACCAATGGAAACTTAAGTTGGTGAAGTGACAACGTATGTTCATCAGACTTAGAATAATCACTAGAGAACTGGTAGAATAAGATGTATGAATTATCTATAAGAATATGTGCTAGATTAACTAGAGAAGTCCACTGGATTGGCATAATAGAAAGTAACTTACCCACCTTTGATGGTCTAAATCCTTTAGAAACCTTCTTGTCGAACTTTGAAGAGAGTGTACCAATGAAACAAAGACTGTTGGCAATGGATGAGGCCCTGAAAGAAACCCTAGAAAGATGGTGGGGGACACATAAACATAGCATCACATAATGGGTACAATGTCGTACCCTGATGACAGAACGGTTCTCAACACAAGTAGAAGGTTGTGAAGTTCGATACACGGGTCGAAGTTTCCCAAAGGACCATGTGCGAAGCTGTGAGTAAGCTTGGAGCAACATTCCTCAAGAACAATGGGTACACAGATTCATCAACACATTGGACACAACACCTATCAATTGGTACCTTCAATCAGAGTTGTGCCTCATCACTACAGATTGGAAAGGTATGACTCAGAATTTTGTAACTACCTTCTTATTTGAAAGTCAATATCCCTCAATAGATCAAGCATTACAGATTGTGAGACAGAAATTATTCGAGGAGGCATCTAGCCTTCCTTTGGAACAAGAAGAGGATGAATGGACTGTGCATCTCTAGAAACTACAAGATTGTTACAACATCATTGTTGATGAAGACGATGATCTGAGGAAGGTGAACATCATAGAAACAAAAGGCCAAAGAGATGTAGAAGGACCAGGAGTTGAGTTACCATTTATTGGATAACCACTCAAGATTAAGAAGGTCAATATTGGAATAGAACAGACCCCGAATCTTGCTAATATCGGAGATTATTGGGATGTTGCTACCATTGACAAAATTGTAGAGTTACTGCATGAATATCAGGACTTGTTTCCAACCAAGTTCACTAATATGAAGGGCATTAAAGGGCCTATGGGAGATATGAGGATTCCTTTAAAGAAAGATGCAAGACTATTCAAACAGAGACCTTACAGACTGAACCCTAAATATAAGGAAGAAGTGAAGATTGAGCTTGATAGAATGTTGGAAGCAAGGATTATAGAACCTGTCGAAGAGTCAAAGTGGATTAAACCTATGGTGGTACAAGAAAAAAAGACAGGAGAAATCAAGATATGCGTAGATCCCAGGAAGTTGAATGATGCTTGTTTGCATGACCTCTTCCCTACACCATTCACTGACAAAGTGTTAGATAATGTGGGAGGCCAGGAAGTATATTCTTTTATAGATGGATTTTTAGGATACCATCAGATTCGGATTGCCAAGGAAGATCGCCACAAGACCACATTTGCAACCCAATGGGGATCCTACCAAAATAAAGTGATGCCATTTGGATTAAAGAATGCCCCAGCCATCTTTTCCAGGGTGGTGTTCGAAGCATTCAAGGAATTTCTGCATAAATTTCTAGAAGCATATTTTGATGATTGGATTGTTTTTAGTTTATTGAAGAATCATATTGAATGTCTAAGGCTAATGTTGGATAAATGCAGGTAATGTCAAATTGCTTTGAACCTGAAGAAATGTATTTTATTTTCACCATTTGGAGTTCAGTTAGGACATATTGTATGCAAGCAAGGATTGTTGGTAGACCCATCCAAGATCGGAATTATAGTTGATACACCCCCTCCTATGTCAGTTAAACAGTTGCACACTACGTTGGGACACACAAGCTACTACATGAAGTTCATTAAGGGATATTCTCAGATTACAGTGCCCATGGAGAAGCTATTGAAGAAGGATTGTCAGTTTAGTTGGACAGAAGAATGCCAACAGAGCTTCGACACACTGAAATAGAAAATGGTTACTGTGCCCATTCTGGTTTTCCCAGATTGGACCAAGGAGTTTCATGTGCATGTCGATGCGTCTTCCATTGATTTAGGAGTTATGTTAGCACAACTAGGAGAAGGAGATATTGACCACCCATTATCCTTTGCTAGCAGGAAGCTATCAACTGCTGAGATTAATTACACCACCACTAAGAGAGAAGGGTTAGCGATGGTATACGCATTGCAGAAATTTCACCACTACTTGTTGGGAGGACACCTTAAAATGTTTATTGATCACTCCGTGCTGAAATACCTAGTCAACAAGCCAGTGTTGGGGGGGAGGATATGCAAATGGATTCTTCTATTTCAGGAATATGATTTTGAGATCATAGTAAATCCAGGGGGAATGAAAGAAGGTCTTGATCACTTGTCAAGGTTGGAACATGGTGAAGAGTCGGCCATCTTGGAGGATGCACTACCAGATGCAAAGCTATTGGCCATTAGAAAGATTGATGACCACTTCACAGAGATAGTCCAGTTCCTATCAACAAGAATGACACCTAGTGAGTACACAATTCCTCAGAAGAAATATCTAGTAGTGGGCACTGCAGACTTCTCACTTATAGTTGGACATCTATACAATATGGGACCTGATGAGATATTGAGAAGGTGTGTTATGGAGGCATAACGACCACTGATCCTCACATAAGATCATGAAGGAATCGCAGGAGGACATTAAACAGGGAAAGAAACTGCGTAGAAGGTTCTTAGAGCCGGCCTTTGGTGGCCTACCTTACACAGAGATGTTAAAGACTATTCCAGAGCTTGGGATGTATGCCAAAGAGTTGGGAAACCATCTAGAAGAGATGAAATGTGATTATCCCCATAGTTGACCCTACAAGCATTTGATAAATGGGCCATTGACTTCGTTGGACCTATAAACTCGCCAGGAAAACGTACAGGAGAAAGGTACATAATTACAACTACAGAGTACTTGACCAGATGGGCCAAAGCAAGAGCAGTTAAGGACTATAGTGAAACTACAACTGCGAGCTTCATATTTGATGACATCATAACCAAGTTTGGATGCACAAAGATCCTTATGAGTGATCAATGTACACATTTCATCAATAAGACAGTTGAAGCCCTAACTGAAGAATTTGTAGTCCACCATCAGAAGAGCACACCATACCATCCACAAGAAAATGGGACAATTGAATCATTCAACAAGATCTTGGAGACAACACTCACAAATATTTGCAGCATGAACAAGGATGATTGGGATCTAAGAGTATCAGTAATATTATGGGCCTATAGAACCACTTGCAAGAAGCTAACAATGCAGACCCCCGTCAAGTTGGTTTATGGTCTCGAAGCTGTTGTTCCAATGGAATATCTGGTACCAATCCTAAGAATTGCTTCCATTACAGATATGGATGACCCTGGCATTGTTCAAGAGAGGATTTCACAGTTGATTGAATTGGAGGAAGACAGATTTATTGTGGGATTCCATCAGCAGGTACAGAAGGAAAGAGAGAAGGCCTACCATGATAGGCACATCAAGAAGAAGGCATTTAAACAAGGTGATTTAGTACTGGTATATGACATCAAGTTCATAAAACATCCTGGGAAGTTCAAAACGCATTGGCTTGGGCCATATCAGATCGCTTATGTTATAGAGGGAGGAGATGCGCAACTGAAGACTCTGAATGGGGAGTGGAAGGAAGGTTTGGTGAATGGGAGCCGGTTGAAATTATACTATGACAACCAGCTACCCCGCAGTTCCTAGTAAACGCAAGATAAAAAGGGTCTAGGTACCAGGTGCAGTTGAAACAAGGTACCAGACACAGTAAAGACAGTTTTCACAAGGAGGAAAAGGAGGCATAAAGCAGAAAGTAGAGGTTGCACTGCCCAATCAAAATTCAAAGTAAAATAGAAGGACCCAATCTGAAGTGCCTCGGGACGAGTCACAGGTGAGTGTTGGGGGATTTTTGGCCCTTGGTTATGGAAGAAAGCGAAGATCAAGGAAGAAAAAAGAAAATGTGAACTTCGCGGAAGACATAGTGACTATTACTGGGTCGAAGTGAGCAAAAGAGCAGAAAAGATGGAGCGAAGCAAGCCATTGGACGAGGATGACAGATCAACAAGAAAGAAGGATCATGGACAACTCAACAAGTGGAAAAATCCACTATTATATGCTTTGGAGCACCACGCGAGAAGGAAGGAAAGACAAGCGGGTGAAGCCATGAAAACACAGGTCAAGTTGACCTAGGGTTTAGACACCTAGGGTTTTGGTATCTAGGGTTTTGAACACCTAGGTTTCAGCCTAAGGATGTCAGTGAGCTATTGTAATGTATAAATAAAGGTCATGAGGAACTAGTTTGGGTTGGTACGGTATTGTTGGGTATAGTTGTATTGATGATTAAGAGTGATTATTGTTGTGTGAGAGAGAAGCGCTAAGTGTGAGATCCTTCTGGTTTTGTAAGATCTTTAGCTGGGTGCGAAGATCGATCTTGCAGTTGGGTGCACAGAAAGGGGAGAGAAAGAGAGGAGAAGAAAGAGGATATGCTAGCTAAGAGCGCAGACAAGAAATGTATGCTTCATCATAATATATTATAAAGAACAGTTATGTGGACGTAGCCCTAGATAGAGGGTGAACCACGTATATTTTGTGTTATGTGTGACTGATATTTTGTCTCTGTCATTGATATACTATGATTGCAATACTATGTTATATCTGATAAGTAGATGTGAAGAATAGATCTAAGATGATAAGTGATATATGAATGTTTTGATGTTCTTGTGTTAGATCCACTTGATCTTCCCTTTGGTTGTAGACATCTTTGTCCTGCAACCCCCTCATAACTACTTCGGGTGAGACTGCATTTGCTTTGTAGGTGTTGCCGAAAGGGCCAGTAGTTATGGCTTGTTGGTGTGCTCTTGGAGTTGAACTCTGGGTCTGACCCTATGCCAACACTGAGCCAAATGTTGTGCAGAGGAGGATTAATCATATATTTCACACGTAGTAGGAAAGAGAGAAGTTGTATAATCGGTCGCAGCTCCATCACGAAAAGATAAAGAAAGCTTTCGATAAGTGTTCTAAGCCAGAATATTTTTGATTGGGTGACAAATTTTTGAGATGGGACGCAAGAAATGAAGGTAAAGGGAAGCATACGAAGTTCGACCACCTTTGGACAGGTCCATTCAGAATCTGCGATCATAGCGGAAAAAATGCTTATTTTCTAGAAGGATTAGATGGAGAAAGTTTTGATTGGGGCCTTGTAAATGGCAGGTTCCTAAAACATTACCTGATGAAATAAAATCTATTTAAGTCATTTGTCATTTTAAATAGTCGTTTTATTTTGCGTCGAGTCTGTAGGTCAGCAGAAAATTGAAGCCCAAAGTGAAGCCCTAAGTTTATGTTGAAGTCTTAGAATCCATGTCAATAGTTTTAGTTTGTTTTTCCCAGTGTCTAGAGGTAAAATAAATCCCAATGGTCAGGCACCTGGTCTACTGTTCTTTTCTACCTCACGGGGAGGATAGCATCCCTGTTGGATCCAACTGTTAGCGCCACCATTTTTATTTCCAATTTAGAGTTGGTTTTAAAGTCACGTTATGACCCATGCGCCCGAACATGTGAAGTCAGGTACGTAACACCATGAGTTTGAAGTCAGCAAGTGTCTGGTTGACCCTTGGAAATGGGAAGGGATGTCAGATTTGAAACTTGTATAAGAGGTATGGGTATGTCTTTTCCAAGAAAGTTGAGTCCTATCGAGAAACCAATCTCTATGTGCCCCAGGTCGAGTCAAGTGGTTAATAGAGGTCGCGTCGACAAGTACACCAATTATTATCATTTCATCATGGAGGAAGAGGGAATGAAAAATCATGGCGTTTGTATCATGCATGACCAACAAACCTTATCACTTGTATCCTACACGCGGGGATTTGCCATGGAAAAACTGCAACTTGACTTAGAACATCTCGTCGCCATGAATTCGTTGTCCTCCAGCATGATTTATTCTACCTATCCAATTTTTTATAAATATTGGATGCTCGACATTCTCTCTAGTCGTAGAACCAGGCCTAGACTCTATTCTCAATTTCCCTTGCAAGTCCAGCATGATCAAAACCTTCCTTCCTGTGCATTTGTTGGATACACTGCACACAAAGTTCACCTTGGTCACGCCATGGCGACCTCTCAGAGCGCAAGGAAAGGCGTGCAAAGCAACAAAAATGTAAGGTCTAAGACCCAAAGGGACTGGGATTCATTCTCACCTATGGCAGGCATTCCCAAAGACATAAAAGGAACTATTGTTTTACCTACAGAGAAGACTATATCAAATCGCAAAAAATCTGAAATGGAGGGATTCACATAGGAAGGAAAGACAGTAAGAGCCCCCTCTCCCCAACAACAAATGCCTCAGAGGAGGGGCAAGTCGAGAAAAAACTAGGGAATCATGGAAGCTTGAATTTCAGAAGAACCGTGCGTCAGAATGATAGTTGAAGAACGACTCAGACGTGTCATACAGCTAGAACCTGTTGGGGGATCGAGCCGCGAAGACAGGAGTAGAACAAGGAGAGTAGATATCACAGGAGAGAATGAGCAAGTGCCATCTCAGCAATTGGAGCAAGCAAAGATGGCCATCGCCAAACTCTATTAGGAAAAAATGGAATTAAGGCAACAGCTAGCGACAAAGGCTATGTAAGCGTTTGCAACACAAGGTCGTGAAGGGAACATGGCATGGTCGAAAAGGCAGCTCAGAGAGGCGTAAGACACAATTGTACATCTACGAGAAACACAGAGACTGACAAAAGAAAGGCATGCGAAACATTCCAGAGAATGTGAAACGACCGAGAAAGAAGCCTGCATAGCTCTCACCAGCATGCAGGAAAAACAAGTTTAGTTGTTGGACAACTGAGAGGGGGGGTGAATCAGTTGTTATCGTGCTTAAATAATTATGCTTCTTTTAAACTCTTTGCAGAAACATTGAATGATGATCACAATAATGCAGGGAAATAAACAATGGCAAATTCAGCATCAGTCACATATATGAGAAACACAGAAACAGATATTTCCCGAGGAAACCCATACAGGGTAAAAACCTCTTTTTCTTTATATGATAAGTAATAGTTACATTCTTTACATTATCATACATATGAGAACCAACTCATAATGAGGCTAAAACCTCAGTTTTGCAAGCTGCTACTTGTTGGGAGCACCAACTCTTTGTTTTCTCTAGCACCCACTAGAAGGAAGCACCAACTCCCTGGATTCTCTAGCACCAACTAGATGGAAGTACCAACTTCCAATCATACAGGCACCAACTTGTATAACAGAGAACAAGAGTTCTCCCTTGCACCACCCTGCCACCCTGGTTTCTCTGGCTGCAACCAGATGGAAGCTACAACTCCCTATGTTTAAGCACCCACTTGAACCTATGAGGACAACAGTCCTCCCTAGCACCTCCCTTCCACCCTAAAATATGAATCTTTGCTACTGAAACTTATTACAGTGATATAATGTTCAACAGTGGCTTACCAGACTCATCACTGTTCTTCTGCATTTCGTTTCTCTGTCTGCCTCACTTCCTTCCTGCACACATGACTTGCGTTGTCTGTTCTTCTTCTTTTTATGCTCTGTGCGCCATCTCCATTCACTGCACAATTCCTCTTCTGTTCAATTCAGCTGCTGCACTCTCCTACTTCTTCCCGCATGAATCACCTTCAACAACAACAACCACAGCAACTCCAACAACAACAACAACCCCATCTCTTCTCTGTACCGTGTATTTATAGCTTCTGTGCACCTTGTGCATGCAATATTCGCCATTCCTCTGCATGCTCATACCACGCCAATCTCCTCCGCATCTCAAGTGCTCTGCCTAATCATCATCACGACTCTTCAGCTTCTCTGGTAGTTCAACCCCTGTGTCTATCATCACTAGGTGTTATGCCAAGATTCCTTTTTCTCTCTGGTAGTTGAGACTCTTCGTCTTCTCTGTTACAGTCGATCTCATCCGAGCTCCAACCCTCATCCAGCTGTCAATTTCCTCCATGAATCATCTTCATTCCACTGGCAGATTCCTTGTAACTCTTCAGCTCCTCTGGAAATCACACAGAAGTCTCTTCGCATCCTCTGGTAGAAACCATCAATGGTTTCTAGCAGTTACACTGTGAGGATCAACATTAGCCCTCCGATCGTGCTCATGTTCACCTCCATCGTTGGATTAACTCTGATGGGTTCTTGCGTTATTTACCCATTTCGCACTTTCACAATTTGAAGATTCTGCGATGAGACATCTTGAGTCTCCATGTCACAAGCTCTGAAAAGGAGCTTGGCTGCTCTAGCTCCCTCCTCTACATGACCACAGGCGGTGACCTCCGGTTACACCGACAATTCACCTTTTCGTTATTTTGGCATTCGTATGATCGAGTGTCTCGACACTCCCATACGCGATCCCCAAAATTCTGAGGCGGAGCTTATCTGCATTAGGTCCTTCCTCCACGTGACCACACGCGGTGACCACAGGCTACGCTAAAAGGCGCTGCCAACTTATGATATTCATCGACCCTGATCGATGGTACACGATCTCGATGAATCAACGGTCCAGATCTCATCGTGAATTCGCATCTCGCTATTCCTTAGATGGAGATTCTCGTCACTCCAAGTTGCAATAGGCAAGACTCCGAGATGGAGCTTTTTTGCGCTAGCTCCTTCCTTTATATGACCATGGCCATGACCAAGCGCTTTTTCATAACGTGCTTTTCGTGATTTCTCATTTCGCCTTTTCGTTAATCCCGTTGTGAAGTTTCTCAATTTTCCAAGTCGCGATCCCTAAAACGTCGAAAAGGAGCTCGTCTCCACGTACTCTTCTCTTCATCTCTTCGATGGTGTGACCACTGGATGAAACCACGGGCCTAAAGTATTTCACATTTTTGCGTTTCAACATTTCGGGACTCCTGTGGTTATGTTTCTTGCCTCTCTAAGTCACGATTCGCGAAACTCCGAAATGGAGTCAGATCAACAGTCCAGATCACGCCTTGATCTGACGGCTGCGGTTAAATCGTGATTTCACATATCGCGATTTTGACATTCCTATGGTGAATGTTCTTTTACATCTCCAACTCCCGATCCACGAAACTTTGAAATGGATTCGGATCGACGGTCCAGATCGCACCTTGATCTGACGGCTACGATTAAATCGCGATTTCGCATATCACGATTTCGAGAGGTGAGAGGTTGGAGCATTTCTAAACTTTTCTTTCCAGTCAGCGAAATGTTGATCTGCATCCACGTGTCCTGCCCATAGATGGATGGTCCTCCTTCTTTCGGGATTTTGTATACCCGCTTCTCTTTTCACTTTAATGAATGTGCAGGTTCTCCCTGATCTAACGATGGTCGGATCTTACGCTCAGATCTGACGCCTAAGATCTGTCCTCCTCTTCTGCACGTTCTTATTTTCTACAATCAATTCTGACGGCCATCAGGAATTTAGGATGGGATCCAACGATCACTGACGCTTCTCTTCCCGAGCTTACTCATCCTCCTTACTTGGAAAAATTTCTAAGTGTCAAGGGCCTCGACCTTTGATCCGCCTGAGATCTTGAGTACGCTATCTCTCTTGAGCTTTAGCAATGAGTTAACCTCATCCCTGGTGCACACCTATGCACTGTATTCGACTCTGCGCTAATTCCTCCTGAGCTTACTTTGTTTCTGTTTTTCCATCGATGCACACTATGATCCTGCCATCAATTATAAGCTCACTTTGCCTGTTAAACCTGCCAACAATCCTCTGCACTATCTCTTCTGAACTTATCGAGCTTGCTATGCAGTGTCTTCCTAAAATACTTCTGATGCCCGTCTGTTACATTCTTCCTGTACTCATGCCATCTTCACTGTTGTACTTTCCATCAATGACAAGCATATGCTGCCTATTAAACATTTGCCAACATTAGCTGGCACCCGTCTCTGCACCCGCTAAGGATGAGACAAATCTTGGCAGTTTTGAATGATATGTTTCTCTGAAGCACGCTACCATTTTGATAACGGCCACGATGATCTAATAGTTTCTTACTGCATGCAGCTCTCAGCAAATGATCACATCACAGAAATCGAAGCCGTCATTTACAGACAACAAGCTCCTGACAGACGCATGTTTGCCGGTACACCTTCTCAAAGAAACACAGTGACACATATTTTCTCCATGCCAAAGCCTAACCGACGATCAAATCCTGTGGTGAGATTGCGAACAGTCATAAGTAAAAAGGTGTGATTATTGTCTATTTTTAGAAAACACTATGCAAAGAGTCTCCAACGCATGTTGCTCAGTTTTCCTAGTTCTAAGGGTTAGCGGTTAGGAAACAGGGTAGCCCAAGAGACACCCTCGTTTATATATTTCATCTTTTCGATGTAAGCCAGGTTGGTTGGAAAATTTGGTAGACGATAGCTATTGTATGAAATCTGAAGTTTTGACCGAAATTTAATGCAAAGGTCGTGTGACTTGATGGAAAGATTATAGTTGTAACAGTTGGATGTATTGTGCTTCTTTCTTTGCGTATGTGTTTTCCTGTTATCTTTATTTCATATCTCTCTCTGTCTATTTCGGAACGAATTATCGAACCTGTGGATTCTCTATACCACGCCCCTTGTTCGTGCCACTTAGATAAAACGTTTTCCTCTAAGGCGAACTCTGAATTTGTCCACAACGACGCTCCTGAGTTACTTCCTGTAATTTCTCCCACCACACATTATGGTTTTACACTGAAGTTTGTTGCTCGCCTAGCCTTATCTTCTCGAGTCCAGTCACTGAGTCATTTTTCCTATCTCTTCCTCAGATTGAACCCATAGCCCAAGTTTTACCTTCCTGCGCCAATATAACCAAAACCGATTGTATCATAGGTGTTAAATCTATCCATTGTTTTCAAAGTCATATCTTGCGTGGAGACCACGCCATTTCTGAGAGAGCCCTCTCCAGATCCAAAAGGCTAGTTTCGGGTCTCAAAGTTGGTTGAAAAAGTTACCTTCGTCATCTGTTTATCAACCGAACAGATTTACGGAGTGCTAATAGGGAAGAAAATGACTTATCATTCCCCACGTGTGTTTATATACATGTATTATATTTCATATGATGTGAAGTAAATATGTAAAATGAATAGTAAATAAAATACTCTTTATTATGGAAATATGGAATTATGTTTTGTATTCATGATGTTCTCATGAACTGGACCACTGGATCCACTTCATGTGTTTGGAAACTTTAAAAGAGTGGCATTCCACTCCTATCATGAACCCAATATTAAACAAGGTATGACAATTGACTCTAGGATTCCTTTTATGGAAAATTTGGAAGGAATGTAATAAACACATATTCAAGGGGGAACAAAGGAGTATAGAGGTGTTGTGGGTTGAGATCTCGTAAAATACAAGAAACCATACTCTCAATGTCATGGGCATCAAAAAGAAAAAAAGGATCAGATGAAGACCAAATAGCTCTCCATATTTGGGGCATTGAATCATGGGAGTTGTGAGAGAAAATTAAAGCATCCTTTCCTCAAGATAAACTTCGGAAACATGGTCTCCACCACCCCTGGACTTCATTAAACTCAAGTTTGATGGGGCCTCAAAAGGAAACCATGAACCCTTATGTATACAAGGAGCTTTCAAAGATGCATCATGACTTATTCTTAGAGTATTTCTGGGGTCCTTGGGAACAAATACAAATAATTCAGTTGAACTGGAAACTCTGGAAAAAGGCCTTTGTATAGCAATCACACAGGGATATAACAAGTTTATAGTAGATTGAGACTCTCTTATTATGATAAATTCTCTTAATCGATTGCTAAATGGAACCCATTTGGACAAGATGACTCATAACCAAAGGCTCTCTTTAGGTCTGGAAGCAATAGCCAATTGCTTCGCTCACATCCCTATGCTCACCCCCATTCATGTCAAATGTAATGAAAATAGTTTGCTAGATCGACTGGCCAATTAAGGTGTGATAATGGCCAATCCAACGCTAGATATCAACTGGAACAATAAGGATGTAAACTCTCTCAATGATGTTCATAGCACCATGAATAATGTAGATGGATATACCATGTATAGGGTGTAAGGGATGCAAGGAAAAATGTGGTGGAAACCTATCCTTATAGGCTACAAGTGGCATCATATCAAAACATATGATATGCACTTTAGTGAAGAGAGAAATCATTTTTGTTATCTATGTTGAAAAGATAAATCATCCTACCCCAAAAAAGGGGAGAAAGAGTAACAATATTTTGCATTTTGCATTCTACATGAAGAATGCCAAAATGTGGAAATGTAGATATGGGAAGAAATCATAAACTTGCCTTTACACTATGTATAAGATACATTAATGTGGGAATGTGGGGACTCAATTATGAGGAGAAAGAGCAGCAAGACTCTCTACATTCTGTACTCTGCATGTGAAATACAAAAATGCAGAACTATAAATAAAGGAAGAGAAACTTGGAAACTCGACTTTGCACTCCACACTGGATGTAGCGATGGGGGAATATGAGAACTTAGAAATGGGGAGAAAGAGCAGTGAGACTCTCTGTATTTCACATTCTGTATGTGAAATGCATAAATGCAGATAAGGGAAGAACAACTTAGAAACTTAGATCCACTCTCTGCACTCAATGTGATGATGTGAGAATGTGAGGACTAAACCATGGGAAGAAAGAGCATCAAGATTATTCACATTCTGCATTTCCCATGCAAAATGCATAAATGTAGAAACACAAATAAGAGGAGAACAACTCAAAAACTCAAATCCACTCTCCAAACCAAATGCAACGATGCGAGAATGACAAAACTTGGCCATGAGGAGGAAGAACACCAAGACTCTTTGCATTTCACATTTCACATGCAAAATGTGGAAATGTAAAAAATAAAAGATTAAATTAAATATCTTTGTACTGTTATACCCCAATCATATAGATTAAATAAATATACTAATATTATAATCAAATTTGTTAATATTGAAAACCAATGCAAACATAATCTTTAAAGATTTGAAAGATAACATAACAAGAATATATTTTTTTATATTAATTAACATATAAGTAACTAAATTTACCAAACAAAAATATTGTTATTGATAATAAAATTACTATTTCTTTTATAATAATAAAATAATAATTACTATTAATTACCTTCTTTGTCAGTGTCCAACTAGCACAATCGATTGATATATGCCAATCAACATGGTTCAACAACACATATCAATGAATCACATGCTCATTTATTTTCTATGACCTCCTGTGACCAACCACTAATTAAAATGCTAGTTGATATCTATCTATCTTTTATAAGAAATTAAACCTTAGAGAACGATTGGGATCATCACAAATTCGTCTTCAATTTTTTCTTGATAATGGTTTAAATGGCATCTTGTAAAGCAACAATTGCAATTAAGCAAATAATATATTAATCATTAAACTTACTTCTCCTAATTTTTATTAATCTCAATAATTGAGACATTAGACATATTGTTTAGATTCCTCAAGTTCATGATGAAAGTGCTATAAAATATATGTATATCATGGAAACGAAAAATGCCATGCCCTTTGCCTACGCAATGTAAATATGTTTAACAAGGGTAGCGATTACCTAAGGCGGGTAGAAGTACCGATATAATAGTGAGGCAAGGACCTCCCACGGGACTTATATATATATATATATATATATATATATATATATATATATATATATATATATATATCGAATCATTCTCAACAAGATAAAGGATAACGATAAATATTGTATATTCAAGTCAATGTACATTTTAATTAATAATATCATGGTTAACATATTATATTCAAGTCAATGTACGTGAAGTCAATGTACTTGAGTATTTATCTCATATTAATCATAGTAACATGTGTAACATTTATTACATGTTAATAAATGTGTAGGTCAAATATTTATTTAAGTGGTAGGCTAAAGATTTTATGAAATAAAGATTTTTTTGGGGGATATTTGCTTGAAAGCTGGCGAAAAATTGTTGGATTCATAGATTTAAGTGATTATTTATGTAAAATTTGAGTGCCCTATAAGTTTTTCAGCATGCTGAATCCATTTATGCATTTAAAAATGGATTCTGAACAACAAAAAACAATGATTCGTGTAAATTTATATCGCAGGATTTTGACGAAAAAAAATCATTTCGTAGAACAACTAGCTAACACCTTTATCTAATGGTTACATATCCACAATATAACATTCATAAATATGTATTGATGGCCTCCATATAACATGTCAACATTATATGTTAATGGATAGCTTCTATATAACATGTCAACATTATATGTTAACATTATAACATATAGGGTTATGAAAAAAACTATATTTGCACATACAATACAAAATTTCAAGGGGTTTATTGACATTTTAATTACAATTTCCCTAATAACCATAAATAAGATTGACCTAAGGCTTTATCGTAACCCTCCCTATGTTATGTTTCATACTTTAAGTAGTGATGGCGTTTGTGCAACAATTTTAGGTAGTGGTGGCTAGGGTTTTGCCCTAGCTACGGGTAGAGATCACTTCTCTGCCTAGTCCAACCCCCATGATTGACGCTCTTCTTCCAAAGTTTTTTTAGAATCGTCCTCCTCAGTGGTAGCCACTCAGATCAGTTCCTCACCCCTGCAAATTCATCTGCCTGCATGGCCGCATCAAACTCAACTTCAACCCCCTTTGGTGCACCTGGTAATTAGGTAGAAAACAACCTTGAATCTAAGTCCATGGGAGCCATTTTGGACATATTTGGTTCTCTTCCTGCTAATTACAATATGGGTAGAGCCTCTTTTAGCAATATTGTGAAGAATGACTTGCATTCTTCTCATTTTCTGGTTCAGGAGTCTCCAACCATAACTATTCCCATTGTGAAATATGTTGTAGATCAAGCAACCATCTATAACACCAATGGACGTGTGTGTCATTTCAACAACCTTTGGCCTTGTTTAGTATATTTCCACAAATGGATTTCATATTCCTAGAAACCACAGTTAAAAGAGGAGGCTTTTATTTATCCATGTGTAAAGGGATTATTTATTGTCGAGTTCGATCTTGTTGAAGATAGGGATCTAATTTTAAACTTTGCTCCCTAGTTCTGGGGAAGTTCAGGATTATGCATGAAACCTTGGACTCCTTCCTTTGACCCATTGACATATATTCTCTCCATGGCTCCTATGTGGGTTAGACTCCCAAATTTTCCCTTTCATTTTTGGGGCTCAAAATCCCTTTAAGCCATTGGTAAATCCCTTGGAATATACTATTACAGAAGTACCGAAACAAAAAGATGAAGCACCACTACATATGCCCGCATTTGTGTGTAAATGGATTCTAGTAAATGGTTTTTGACAGAAATAATTCTAAAAGGTAAGAACTACTCATGGACACAAAAGCTTGATCATGAACATATTTCTTTTTGTTGTAGAGCTTGCTTTGAAACATGTCATTTAGTAGAAAGTTTCCCAAAAGGGCCAAGGCAAGATAAAAAGCATCAACGAATGCCAACTTGATGGGTTGGAGCTAAGGAAGAACATCAATTAATAGCCAAGGAAGATCCATCTAAACAAGACCCTCCCAAGGAAGAGCCAAAAGTGGAAACATAGGAAACTAGGGACACCTCAGTGGATTTAGAATAAGCAAGAGATACTCCTTCAAAAGAACACCCTCCATCTTAGCATGAATCGGTACAATAAGGATCAGTGGAAGAGAAACTTACTTTTCACTCGGATCCTGATTATGATGTACTTAAAGCGAGTTGGGAAGATTGGGATAAATATGATGAGATACAAGAACATTTAAACCCCCCCAAATCGAGGCAAATTGGGACTGACAAGAATAACAAGGACCTCATCAAAGATAAAAGAAGTTTGGACAATTGTAAAGAAGAATAAATCTCCCTTGGTAGCACAATCAATGGTGAGAAGAATTCAGGCCTGTAATCCATCTTAGTCATGCAATATTTTCTGTATTTTGTCATGTCAACATTTTTTTAGAATTTACTCAAGAAATATCGAGATGAAGTCTTTGTGGACATAAGTATTTTATGTATTTGGCAAATAAGGAGTTGGCAATTTTGTCTGAAATCCAAAGCTAGTAAATTTTGTAATCTTGTCATAAGCCTTGGCTATAGTTTTTACTCATAAAAATATCTCTTGTAATGGTTTTAAAAAATGAAAAAAAGATTGATGTAAAACTTTATTGACCTACAAATTGTGTTTTGACTAAGTCGTGAGAGCCATTGAACAAAGCTTGATCTCACAAACAATATAATAAAAATTCAAAATTCAAAGCTATGTAACCATTTGTGATGCATGTTTATGAATGCATGAATATTCAAATATGTTAAATAAGACAAATCTTAACAATCAACCTTGGGCACCATAAGCAAGGGTAACCAACCCCTTGAATCCCAAAAGCAGGTTAGCTAGGTGTGTCTTACATTGATTTGCATTGATCACCACATAGACTTGGTCAAGTTTGATCACGTATGTGCATTGAATCTCTCAACTACAACATATCATTGGTATGTCTTAATTAACTAGAATTTAAGTGACATGCATGATTAGATGATGGGATTAACATTGTGTGGATCAAATGTTTGTATCAAAGTCCATGACATGTATTGAGAAGGTGTTGGCTACACATGCATAATCATAATCAAGTACAAATACAAAAATAAGTAAATGTTAGTCACACAAAAAAATCGAATGCAACAAAACCTAAACAAAATCAAGTGCTCACTTGATTTTCAAATATGTCAAATTACATAACCCCAAGTTGACAAACACATTATTAATCTAAAAAAAACTAATACGATATATATCTTTTATATAAGATTTAATAACCCCAAGTTGACAAACACATTATTAATCAAAAAAAGCTAATACGATATATATCTTTTATATAAGATTTAAGCGTTGG
The DNA here is from genome assembly GCA_009831015.1 of Picea engelmannii. NCBI lineage: Eukaryota > Viridiplantae > Streptophyta > Pinopsida > Pinales > Pinaceae > Picea > Picea engelmannii. The sequence goes on along the minus strand of ML785626.1, from coordinate 27,658 downwards.
GAAACAACCAATTAAAACCTATTACATTTTGCTAAATAATATTTCAAATAAATTCTGAAAATATAATTGTCGTCTTCACCAAAATTTAATTTCTCACCAAAGTGATTGGCGTGCTACAAATAACGGATTAAATCGAATTTAATGCTTATACACCAAAATATATAAATAAACAATATTCCACCAAATACTCACCACTCATAATATAAAATAAAATAAAATAAAACTTCAAAAACTCAATGGACGTCCTCACACCGACATGGGGACATATCAATTATGATGATGTAGGTGAGATATTTTAATATTTGATTTATGAATCTCCTCTCATGAAGGTAATGTTTACAGGGACATGGCAACATATCAAATGCCAACCGGAGGAACAATTGTCAGAACCATGTGAGAAATATTTGATTGATGAAAGTCGTCACATGAAGGTAAGGTTTATTATTTGTCTAGTTAAGACATAAGACATGTGGTATAGATTCCCAAGTACATGAAACACGTCGTATTTAGTTAATATTTAATTTTAAAATATATCAATACAAACTCAAAAACCTCATGCAATATCTCAATACAAACTCAAAAACCTCATGCAATATCTCAAAACTTGATGAAGGAAATATTTGGTAAAATTTGTCAAACAAAGAGAACCAATACTAAAGAGAACCACTACTATCCCACATGTTCTCATATCCCACTACTAATTTCAAACAAATAGAACCACTACCTTTGTAAATAAATATCAAATGATGAAGTGTGGCATGTAATAAACATGGTTATCAAATTAATAATAATATTTTTAATTTGAATTAAAAAAAATGAAAATAATAAAATTAAAAATTGTTAGAATTTTTTAATTTTGATATAAGAATACAATTTTGAGAAAACAAAGATGATGTGTAAGATAATAAAATTTCAATTTTGAAAAAAAAATATTTTTTTATTTTTGACATGAGAATTAAAATTTTAAAAATTTTAAATTTATAAAAAATAATATATTTGATTAAATTTCGTTTGTGATTTATCCAATAACTATTATTTTGTTGGTTCTTAATCAACTAATCATTAACTCAATAACCTCTAACTTACTAATCCACAAATCCCTAACTTTTAACTCGCTAACCACTTAGAATTTAGTGACTTACTAGACTACAAACCATTAATCCATTAATCGCCACCATTGACCCTCTAACTGATAAATGACTAACTCACTAATCATTAATCAACTGGACTAACTCACTAAGAATTAATTAACTAATCCCTAACCCATTGACCTATTATGCATTGTTTTTTACCCAAAATATAGTTATAATTGCAATTATTAAAGTAGCCAAAATATAAAACTAAAAGCAACACAAATAAAGAACCAAAAACAATGAAAAGAGGAACCATTAATCCATTAATCACTAACACCTAAGCCATTGACCCTCTAACTGATAAATGACTAACTCACTAATCATTAATCAACTAGACTAACTCACTAATCATTAATCAACTAGACTAACTCACTAAGAATTCATTAACTAACTCCTCACCCATTGACCTAGTATGCATTGTTTTTGTACCCAAAATAGAGTTATAATTGCAATTATTAAAGTAACCGAAATATAAAACTAAGAGCAACACAAATAAAGAACCAAAAATAATGAAAAGAGGATGGAAATTGTAAATATGTTTAATGGAGACAAACATTTCCAACAAATACCCATAAATTAGTTAGTTGGATTAATTAAGTGATAAGCATTATTTATGAGAAATAAAAATCCACATATGAACATATTCACAAAACAACTCATGTACATATAGTTTAATACAGGTCTATTGACTTGTGGTTTAGCAATAACTTGGAGTGATTGTTGTGAAGATGAACCATGTTCAAATCTTGGCGCGATAGTTCCTTCACTGTGTGGGGTTTGCTACTTTTGGCTTGTGGTTAGGCTACTTTATTTGACATGAGCTTTAAATGATGTAGATGGAATTTGTGCCTTCTTGGTATTTGTGCTAGTCACTAATGTTCCCATGTTGTACCTTACAAGCATGCAATATGTAATTTGTGTTGGCTTAGTATTGTTGATACAAATTTTTTATCACTTAGATTTTTTGTTCTTTGGAATAACATAAAAAAAAAATTGATCACTTAGATTTTTTGTTCTTTGGAATAATATTAAAAAAAAACGATATTACTTATATTTTTTTTTCTTTGGAATAATATTAAAAAAATGATAATTTAAGGAGGAATTGTGTATGCTCGTTAGCTCATGGTGTATCCATCAGTCTCAGTGTCATCATGCATTTTACGGAATCAAAATCTAAGTCTGTATGCTTGATATACTCATAATTTTGTCCAACCGCCCGACAAAGAGATTGTCATAAGAGCTTTGAAGAATTGATGAGGAATTTTATCTAAGTGTTGAGGAAATTTTCTAAGTGATGTGCCCCTCTTAGTACAAAACTTAGTCATTTTTTCAACTTATATTTTCCCCTCCTTTCACCTCCTCCAACACTTTCCATCTCCTCTCCATCTCCATACTTAGGCATTTTCCATTCCTCACACAACTCATCTCCATACTTAGGCATTTTCTCATTCCTCACATAGTTCATTACTCTATTATCCATTCACTAATCTTCTCATATCATACTTAGTCATTTATCTCTTCCACTATACTCTCCATACTTTCCATATTACATACTTAACCATTTCCATATTCCATACTTAGTCATTTCTACGTTCATTTTTCTATTTCATTTTTCTAAGCTGCTTTACTTCACACATGAATGATAAATAAGTCATTTTCATTGTAAACACTAATTCTCCACCCCCAACAATGCATATGGAAGTAAGAAAGAAAAAATCAAATCAAGGGATAAGATTGATCCACAAACCAAATTGATGATTGTTGAGCAACGATCTTCTGGAGCTCATAACTCTTGATCCAAACAATCATTTTGGGAAAATGATGCCTCGTTGGAAATTTAATTTGACAAGGAAGACAATGAAATAGGTTTAAATCGATGAATTTGGCCACAATTGTTCCACAAATTAAAATATTAGTCAACTCTCTTTTCATGACTTGTTGGGAAATCCTTTTGGAACCTCACCTTCTCGAGGCTATAAGTTGAGATCCATACCTCCAAAATTCGCTCAAGAGGACTCGTTGGAAATATGGAATAATGAATATTATTTATAGAATGGTTTCCATGGCTGAGAAGTCACTTATAATGCTTAGAAAATTAAAACACAATCCACTTTTTTTTAGACAATCAACTTCAAATTTTGGAAATAAAAGTTTATTAAATAACTTTTATAAAATGATGAAGTGGGCCGCACTTGGAGGAACTAATTTAAATGACCTAAATTAATTAATAATAATTCAATCAAGCATTTATTAAATGATTTACTCTTTATTCCAAAAAGTGGAAGCACGTGGGAACTTTGAGAAGAACATAAACCCTAACTACTAGGGAAAAACATTTCAAAGAAGCATTGGAGCATATTTAAAAAGGAAGAGAACACCATCAAAGAATAGGTTAGATGATCAAAATAACATTGTTTAGCCTTCAGTATGCAACCGAGTCTCCCATAAGCAAATACAGATCTCCATTTTCTTCCTTCTTCTTCTTCTACACAATTTCTCTCAAGGATTTATGTTTGTATTTCTGAACTAAGCATAATGTTGAGTTTTTGAATGTTTTTAATTTATTCGTCTAGGCTTACATACCTAAAAGATCAATAGGAGTATTTTATGGTCATATATATGATTGATAAATGTAAGATAGGGTTGTCTAATTGATTCATGGGGGTTTAGTCCTTGCATTTGGCAGGCTTTATTTCCGAGCATTAGTCAATTGTTTTATGTATTTGGCAAATAAGGAGTTGGCAATTTTCTCTGAAATCCAAAGCTAGTAAATTTTGTAATCTTGACATGAGCCTTGGCTATAGTTTTTACTAATACAAATATATCTTTTAATGGTTTTAAAAAATGAAAAAAATATTGGTGTAAGGCTTTATTGACCTACAAATTGTGGTGTGACTAAGTCGTGAGAGCCATTGAACAAAGCTTGATCTCGCAAACAATATAATAAAAATTCAAAATTCAAAGCTATGTAACCGTTTTTTATGCATGTTTATGAATGCATGAATGTTCAAATATGTTAAATAAGACAAATCTTAACAATCAACCCTGGGCACTATAAGAAAGGGTAACCAACCCCTTGAATCCCAAAAGCAAGTTAGCTAGGTGTGTTTTACGTTGACTTACATTGATCACTGACATAGACTTGGTCAAGTTTAATCATGTATGTGCATTGAATCTCCCAACTACAACATATCATTGGTATGTCTTAATGAACTAGAGTTTAAGTGACATGCAAGATTAGATGATGGAATTAGCATTGTGTAGATCAAATGTTTATATCAAAGTCCATGACATGTATAGAGAAGGTGTTGGTTGCACATGCATAATCAAGTACAGACACAAAAGTGAGTAATTGTTAGGAACACAAAGAATCGAATGCAACAAAACCTAAACAAAATTAAGTGCTCACTTGATTTCCAAATATGTCAAACTACATAACCCCAAGTTGACATACACATTATTAATCTAAAAAAAAGCTAAGACGATATATATTTTTTATATAAGATTTAAGCGTTGGAAAACAATCAATTAAAACCTATTAAATTTTGCTAAATAATATTTCAAATAAATTCTGAAAAGATAATTGTCGTCTTCACCAAAATTTAATTTCTCACCAAAGTGATTGGCATGCTACAAATAACGGTTAAGATGTCCAAATTATTAAATCGAATTCAATGATTATACACCAAAATATATAAAGAAACAATATTCCACCAAATACTCACCACTCATAATATAAAATAAAAGAAAAGAAAACTTCAAAAACTCAATGGACTTCCTCACACCGACATGGGAACATATCAATTATGATGATGTAGGTGAGATATTTTAATATTTGATTTATGAATCTCCTCTCATGAAGGTGGTGTTTACAGGGACATGGCAACATATCAAATGCCAACCGGAGGAACATTTGTCAGGAACCATGTGAGAAATATTTGATTGATGAAAGTCCTCACATGAAGGTAAGGTTTATTATGTGTCTAGTTAAGACATAAGACATGTGGTATAGATTCCCAAGTACATGAAACATGTGGTATTTAGTTAATATTTAATTTTAAAATATATCAATACAAACTGAAAAACCTCATGCAATATCTCAATACAAACTGAAAAACCTCATGCAATATCTCAAAACTTGATGAAGGAAATATTTGGTAAAATTTGTCAAACAAAGAGAACCACTCCTATCCCACATGTTCTCATATCCCACTACTAATTTCAAACAAACAGAACCACTACCTTTTGTATATAAATATCAATGATGAAGTGTGGCATGTAATAAACATGGTTATAAAATTAATAATAAGATTTTTAATTTGAATTAAAAAAAATGAAAATAATAAAATTCAAAATTGTTAGAATTTTATATTTTTTCAATTTTGAGAAAACAAAGATGATATGTAAGATAATGAAATTTCAATTTTGAAAAAAAAAAAAAAATATTTTTGACATGAGAATTATAACTTTAAAAAATTTAAATTTATAAAAAATAATATATTTGATTAAATTTAGTTTGTGATTAATCCAATAACTACTATTTCGTTGGTTCTTAATCAACTAATCACTAACTCAATAATCTCTTACTTACTAATCTACAAATCCCTAACTTTTAACTCACTAACCACTTAGAACTTAGTGACTCACTAGACTACAAACCATTAATCCATTAATCACCACCATTGACCCTCTAACTAATAAATGACTAATTCACTAATCATTAATCATTAATCAACTCGACTAAATCACTAAGAATTAATTAACTAAACCCTAACCCATTGACCTATTATGCATTGTTTTTTACCCAAAATATAGTTATAATTGCAATTATTAAAGTAGCCAAAATATAAAACTAAAAGCAACACAAATAAAGAACCAAAAACAATGAAAAGAGGAACCATTAATCCATTAATCGCTAACACCTAAGCCATTGACCCTCTAACTGATAAATGACTAACTCACTAATCATTAATCAACTGGACTAACTCACTAATCATTAATCAATTGAACTAACTCACTAATCATTAATCAATTGGACTGACATGCGACATTGTTGGCTGACGTAGATGTCGCTTCCTTGGTGGAGCCATCCGATGGTGTAGGGTTGTGGGTGCGGCGTTGTCGGCAGGGCGAGTCGCTTGAAAACCTTTGCCGGGAAGAGGTTCTTCTAGCTACCGCTATCAACGATGAAGTGCAGCGGGGTGCCCTTCACCCACATCTATGAATGAAAAAGGCGCTCGCCTTCCTCTGGCTCATCTGGTTCACCGGGCTGGAGCTTGGTGGTAGCAATGGTAGCACTGGGTTTTCTACGTCAATGATCTGTCTCCCCCTTTCTGGTTCTGACTCAGAGTCAGAACCTGCATATGATTCAGAGGCTTTCACCTCAGCCATCATTGACTACTTTGAGTGCAATCAACAGTGTTATGTCAGAGGCTCTTATGAAAGTCGCACCACTTCCCGGTATCTTTCTTTGTCTTTCTGGTGTCCTTCTTTTCTTGCGGCCTGGACTGGTTGTCCCAAGGCGGTCCTTCTTTGCTCTGTCTTTGTTTTTGCGGGTTGGGGTCGCCCTTTTCGGGTTTTTGCTGTGAGGGGTTCCCAGGCCCAAATTGTCGCGTCTTTTGTTTGAGCTTCTAATCGATTTTGATGGCATATCAGTAGGCCGCACCCAAGGATGAGATGTCCAAAAAATCCATTTCGGCCTGGATGTATCTATGCAGACCGCCGCGATACTTGAGCACATGTTGTCACTCGAAATATTTGATACCCATCTTTGTGCCCAAGGTATGGAAGATATTTGTGAACCCAGGCACTGCTTGGTCTCTTTCCTGCCGCAGTGTGGTCCATTTTGTGTACAGGTCGTCATAACTTCCAACAAGGTAGTATTGTTCCTTAATAGCATCCCTTAGGGACTCCCAGGTGACCGCGACTGTAAATAATGAGGGTTCCTCTGTTTCCTTATGCTCACAGAAAGTTTCCCACCAATCTTTGACATGGGGAACAACTTTGAGGAGTGCAAAAGTAATCTTTTCTCTATTCGAGAAGTTATGGACAAAGAAGTACCCTTCTAGAAGATTCAACCATTTGTCTACAACATCTGCGTCTATCTGACCTTCAAATATAGGAATATCGAAGTTGATTTGTACCTTGAAGGGGGCAGTGCCTTCGTTTGAGGAAGATGCGTCGTCTGTTGGTAGTCGCCGAAGGATTTGCACAAAACTATCCATCATCTCGTTCCTTTGTTGCGTGAGGGCTTCCTCGAGCAACATTTTGAAGGGATCTCATGTCCCGTCGTCTTTGTTTTATCCTTCCATGAGAGGTCGCTTGGGCATGCGAGAGATTTTTTCCTCAAGAGAAATAAGCTCGAGACCCAATTCTTTGTACCTTGACCTCGTCGAGGACATGCATTAAGAACGACAAGGAGCAGACCGCTCTGATACCACTAATCCAGATTTTATGAGCAAAACGAAATGAATACAGATTATTATCAAAATATGCTTAACACAAAATAAGAGATATACAATAAAACTGGTTTCTATTCAATAAGGAAATAAGCTGAAACTGTAAAATGCAGCGGAAAACAAGCTTGCTAGAATGGTGGCGACTTATCTCTAAGAAGGGATGTGACGAATGCGCTCATTCGCAAGAAGATGATTACAATGAGGCTCTGAAGACATTTTTACAATAAATAGGAATGTCAAAAAGCCTAGACATCCAAAAACCTAACTCTAGGAGATAAAGTGCCAAAAGTCATGTGGGCCCCGTTTGGGTAAGTTAGTACATCAACTTCCTAGGGTCGTATCTTTTGCATACGATCTTTGTTTTAGGCGCACGATAGCCCGTTGGAAAGGTCTATCCGAGGAATACACATGTTACAACATAATTAGGCCAATTCTACAATCTGGTTGTGGCGAGCCATAAAAACGTTGTTTAGGACCTCAAAATGGCCCCAGAAGTTAGGGACTCGAAAACTAGGAAAAAACTGCCAAATTGAAAAAATGTCAAAATGAACCAGTTAGAATAAGTGGGAGACCACTGACATCCATTTGGATCAACCATGAACCAGAAAGCGAAGGCTAAAGAAAGAAATTGTTATCGCTCTAAAATCCAAATTAAACAAAATAACTCCCGAGTACCAAATAATTAATTGCAAAACAGGGAAAAATAATGTATATGAGTGTAAAGCAATAATCGGTTGCACACCTCGAATCCTTTCCATAAACACCATCAAAACGGATTATTAATGTTAAACTTTGAACCTTTGAAGATTGTAATAAGAACCTAAACTTATTAACCAATCAAATATTTAAAAAATAATTTTTTTAATACAAAACAAAATTAATATGAAAACAAAGTAAAACAAAATTAATATAATAAAAAACAAAGCAAAACGAATACTATATAATGCGGGAGGCAATATAATAATAGCTAAGTAAAGTTGGTAATATACATCGCCTCATGAAGAAAGAAGTAAGAGGATTACCTTTATGACACAGGATAACTCTTTTATTAATAAAATATTTATTTTTATATTTATAGAAAGTGGTGTGTATGATTACATGTTGATTTGTCATTGAAATTGACATGATGTGGATCGATGTTAAACTTTTCATGGCAGGTTGTAGAATAAGTATCAACTGCACATACACAACAAAGGGTAAATGTTGAACACAAGTAGTCCTAAAGAAATAGATGTACGTTGAAGGATGAGAGGGTCCCAACTTGAGAGTCATATGCTCACTTATTTTCCATGACCTCTCATGGCTAACCACTAGAAGTTAATTTGATATCCATTTTTTTTATATTGTTTTAAATTATTATCATGTAATTCCGTAACCGTAAATGTTTTAAATGGCATTATATAATTTTGTAAAAGTTCAATATGATATTGACAAGAATTAAAATTGGGTAGAGAGGATAACAATCATTCCTTTCAACCATTTAAGTTAGATCTAATTTACAAATAATCAATAAAATTTATTAGATTTTTCCAAATAATATTTAAAATTAACTTTGAAAAATAAAATCGTTGAATACACATTAGTTTTATAATATTCATCAAAATTTATTTTTTCACTAAAGTGATTAGCATACTCCTACAAAAATAAAATCGTTAAATACACATTAGTGTTATAGTGTCCTAACCATTGAAACATTAAATATAATTAAATGATCACACACACACACACACACATATATATACAATACTCCACCAAATACTCACCACTCATAATAATAATTATTATAATAATTATAATTTTAAGGTCACAACCAAGCGATATACCAAATTGGTGTATGAGACCTCCTTGTTTGTGGAACAAGAGACTCCCTCCACGTAATGATTTGACTACTAAAATCTACGAAGGTATACATACCCTAACCCCTCTGAATTTGACTTATAACCTTTTAAAAAAAAACACATATTTTTATCGATTAAACTTCAAAACCTCCCAAAAGAATATTTGAATCACAACTACATGTAACATATCATCAACAATTAATTATGATAATATAAGTAAGATATTTTAATATTTCATTCATGAATCTCCTCTTATAAAAATAATGTTTATAGCGATAGGGCAACATATCAAATGCCAACCAAAAACTCTCATGAAGCATGTGAGATATCTAAATATTTGACTCATGAAACTCCTCTCATGAAGGTAATCTTTATTAAGACATAATACATGTTGTCTAGTTTCCCAACTACATGAAGCACGTGTTATAGAATACATTTGTAACCCCCCTCCCCGATCATGTGTTGGAAAAGATGTTTGCTTCTTGTGTAGAGAATCAATAAAGGGAATGTTGTACGGACGAATCTTTCACATCCCCTTAGAATACTTCACATCACAATTTAAAAATGCAATTTTTAAATATAATTGATTTAAAAAATTATATTTAATAATTATTTTAAATATAATAATTAATATTTATTTTAAAATATATATAAAAAAATTGATATAGTGCAGCATGGGTTTATATTTACCAAATATTATAGTAAGAAACTTTTATGTATACTTTTGGATTGTAGCACAATTATATATGAATTACATGACTATAGGAATATGGTGGGGAGTTAATGATGTAATATTATAATTATTTTTACAAAGAAAAAAGAAAATAAAAATATATAAAAAATAAATAAATTTGAAAAACCATTTGGTAACATTTGTTAAAAAAAAAATTGTTTTAAAGAAAAAAATAAAAATCATTCATTAATAATTATTACTTAAAAAAAATTACATCAACCAGAATTATAATTACAACAATAAGAATTAGAAGTTTTAATTATTATTGATTAATAATGTTTTTAGGAAATATTGATTAAAATGACAATCATCCATTAATAATTATTACTAAAAGAAATTACATTAATAAAAATTATAATTACAACAATAATACGAATTAAAAGTTTTAATTATTATTGATAATAATGTTTTTAGGAAATATTGATTTGGAAGCAAAAATCGAAATCAATATGCTCACAAGAAAATTATTATTGATCAATAATGTTTTAGGAAATATTGAGTTGGAAGCAAAAATCAAAATCAATATATTAACAAGAAAGAGAAAAAAAAATATCTGATTTTCCCAACACCCTATATAATAAAATCAAAATCACCAATTAAATTGGTAGATTAATAATTCCTAAATCTAAAAATATAGAAACAAATTATCCAAAAATTGATAGCTCACTTTTAGGCCATTTTAATGAAACTCTTTGAGTACAAATCTCTCTTCATTAAAGAGTATGTTTTCATATCCCATCACTAATTTTGAACAAAGAGAAGCAATACCTTTATATATAAATATCAAAAAATTAGGCCATTTTAATGGAACTCTTTAAGTACAAATCTCTCTTTAATGAAGAGTATGTTTTCATATCCATCACTATTTTTGAACAAAGAGAACCACTACCTTTGTATATAAATATTAAAAGATGAAGTGTATGTTTTCATATCCATCACTAATTTTGAACAAAGAGAACCACTACCTTTGTATATAAATATCAAAAGATGAAGTGTGGCATTGAATACACATTGTTGTAGAATTAATAATAATATCATTTTGAACTAAAAAGGGGTGAACATGGCTTAAGGAACTTTTATGAAGGGGTGAAAATGGCTTAAAGGAATTTTATGATTGTTTTTTTTCCAAGTTTTTTTTTTAAATATTTGAATTTTCAGAAATATTTAAGAAAAATTTAAATTATTAAAATTGTATTTTTTTTTAAATAATAATATGAAATGTAAAATTAAAAAAATAAATGTAAAAATATTATAAAATTTTCAGTTTTCATGAAAAATACAATTTTGAAAAATTTAAAGTTACAAAAATTAGTATTTTGAAAAAACAAAAATGATATGTAAAATAATAAATTTTCAATTTTGGAAAAAATATACACAAAGATTAGAAGAGAAGAGACACAAAGATATGACACTTTGAAGAGAAGAGACAAAAAAATACGACACTTAACTTGGTCAAACACTTATGGAGAAAAATGAAAAAAATGGTATATCTTAGCATTTGATGTCGATAAGAAATGAACAATACACTATAGTGAAATTGTACTCTGAGCAACTCCATAGCTCTAGATTGTAAAAGAGATTTTACTGCAAATACCTCTATGAAATCCAACGGGATCCATTGTGTCTTCCTATTTGGTTGAAGACTATTGTCTCTATATTTTGGTAAATAAAGGTAATAGAATTTATATCTCCCCAAAAATGACAAAAAAAAGATTAATGATAATTTATATTTATCTAAAGTATCCTAATCAAACATTGTTTTGAAAAGGCGAAATATTGTTCTAGCATATCGATTTTTAGGTGGCACATTATTTAATTAGCCATAAACTAAAATTTCTTGAACATAAGGGTGAAGGTGGCGGTGGAACATTGGGGTGTGTAGTGTGAGTGTGTAACATATGAATAGAGTCTACAACTAAGTTGAGAATCACTATTATGAAGAGAGTGTTACAACAAGAAGGACAAAAGAAAGAGATCAACACTATGACTCAATGGTTCAATGGATTGTGACTGAAAATGCCTAGATTATTATTAAACCAAAAGGTGGACAATCATGTATTATTAGGACATGTTTGTGATCCTTTAGTTCATAGCATGATTATGAATGAATATCATTAAAAGATAGAAAAATGTAACACTTCAATACCTCATTTTGTTGAGCTTTCTTATTTTCAAAATTATAGAAAATCCAAGAAAGTAACATGAAAAAGATGTATGAATAAATTACTTCAATTGTTGTTTGTATCATCGTATAGAATTTGTTTGTTTAAATTCAAAAGTGTATTATTGTTCGTTGTAATTGCACCAAAAGTGCCTCTATAACCCAATATAATAGAGATGCTTTTACAAAATCATCTTCACAAAACATTTTGCATCACAATTTAACAATACATTTTTAAATTTAACTAGCATATCCCAAAAGTCGGGCAAGGAAACACCGAAGATAATACAAAACGAATATGTTATAAAAGGAAAGTAAAGTATTTCATTTTTAACTATGTGTGTATATATATTCAATTACTATAGGGAATGGCCTAATAGAGCTACGTTTTTCAAGAATTTGTTCTAATGTTTGGCAGCTCCATTTGTATTTCACAATAGTGTTTTAGTTCTAAGGTTTATGTTGTCCACGGATAAGATTTCTATGGTTTTTATTTATTTATTTCCTGCTTCTTTGTGCTCCTCCAATCCAAAATGTAAAATTTTGGAAATTGAAGTTTTAAATTTATAAATCTCGTTCTATTGAAGGTTAGGTAAATAAGGTTCAGTGAAAATAAGCATTGTGAGGTTTGATCTCATAAACTAGAAATGCATTGTTGTCACTATACAAGAGCTCCATATTGACCTATGTAGGTTGTTGATTGATGTATCAAGATACAGGTCTATTTCAATGATTTCAAATGAAGAATGGTCTTGAATGTTGTAGAGATTGCTAACCTAAATCCTCTCTACTTGATGCATGAGACCATGACCATCATCTTGGATCATGACATTTACAAGACATATTTTCTTGAAAATGTTGTAATTGTTGAATGTTGCATTTAGAAAAGGCCAGTTGAAGACCCTATCTCATGCCTTTGATAGATATCTAGGCAGAAGCGTTCAATTGGACCAAATGGGATTGAATATTTGTTTGTTCTTCTGGTGCAACAAATTGTATCATTCCATAGCTTGACCTATGGTTTGTGCAAGAAAGTAAGTATTGACAAGGGAAAGAAAACTGGGATGTACTAGACCAATCAAGGTGGGATGGATTTTAGAGTGGTTGAACGAGCGATTGGTTGTATTTCCATTCATTGGTGCAAAAAATCCCCCACCATCACAGTCACTTTGATTTTAACACTAAACCAGGCTTCATATTCATTTAAAATCCACACCCAATCCTTCCTAGGCATATATCCTTCTTAGGCATACATAATACATAGAAAGAAGATCTCAATTGTAATATAATATAAATTATTTCATCACTTGCACCACATGTCTACATCACCAGAACATCTTTTCAATTGGGCATAACCCCAAAATGGAATTTGTCCTACTTGATCCAATTCATATAGGTTATAAGTGGTGGTTAAAATTAGAAAGTTAAAATTTTAATAACACTGTATTATCATGTTTTAAGGCTAAAATATACAAAAAGTTCTTTTAGTTGCATTATGGTTAAATGATAAATTAGTGGGAGTTTTTCTCAATTGGCCTATAATGTCCAACATTTTGATGCTTGCACCCTCTTTCAAATACCTAAGAATCCCTAAAACACGTCTTAGGAGATTAGTCCACTCGACTAAATACATGGGAAATTTCTCTCTCTATATATAAAGTGTTGAAGACGTTTGGTGGACTTTGGGGTGCATGTCCCAAGTTGATTTGATGTCACTCCACTACTAACATTTCCAATGGTTTGGTGTGATTCTTATGGATCCTTTTAACTTTTGGTTGGTGTCTATGTGATTCTCTCAAAATTACAAATATTACATTTGTAATTGTTGTTTATTTGATATTCATAACAATCCCATATCCTGTGATTGAGATTCTATTTTACATTAAAACACTCCTTTGTGGGATGCAATGTATGGGTGCATATGTGAGAAACAACAATTAAATAAACCTATCTTGTGACATCTTGGAATTAATTCTATGATTATAAAATCTCCTCTCTTCCTTGTGCATTACCCAAATTAGTTGTGAGAAGCAATCCACGATAGAATATATGTCCCAACATGACATGGTACTTATGCCAATAGGGATAAAAACAAGGGAGTGGAGTTCCTACTAACATAATGGTTGATTGGTTGTGGGATGAGTATGCTTCCTTTCTCGGACTTCCCCTACTCCTTTGTGGGACATATTGTGTGGGTGCATGTGTGTGAAATAACAACATGATATGCCTATCATGTGGCATCTTGGAATTTCTTCTACAACTATAGAATCTACTCCTCTCCCTCCTTTCCTCTCACAATAAATAACACTAGTAATTTAAAACTTTCTTAATCTCAAGGGTTATTAGGGATAAGGATTATAGAGAGAAAAAGTAATTTTTTATTGCAAAGATTATGAAACTTGGATAGGTGGAAATCACATTCTCAAAGTTCTTAACAAAATATCTGTCACTTCAAGGTTACAACAAAAACTTTACATGGTGCTTAATTTTTCCATTTTTTCCAGTGCCAAAGCAAAACAACACACTTACATGTAAACAGTCACACCTTACCTCCTTAATTTAAACATCTTAATAGAACCTAAGAAGAAATTACAATTCACCAATCCACCTACATTCTAATAATAACAACCTAACCTAAGCTACTCACCTTAACTCTTTTCAATTATATAAATAATCTACTACATTTAGTTTTATTTTGGTTAAACTTGCTCCTTATAAAATTAGACCAAAGTATAATCCAAGGCTCATTAAATTTCAAACAAATAACACCCAAAACCCAAGGCTCGTCAATCTGCCATCAATTTCCCACTCTGAATTCGAAAAAGCATTAACGGTGTTACGGAGGTGTAAACACACTAATGTTATTATATATTCTTTTCAAAATGTCATAAACATATCATTGGTATCAGATGGTGGAAAAATAACCTCAGAGGCGAGACAAAATATACACCGTTCAGGCCATTTTAATAAGAAACGGGCAGACTACGAAAACCTATAAAGAAAACCTTGAGACCGGAGACAAACACGTGTCAGTCCTTAATTGGATAACCGAATACAAATAGGTGGTAGTCCTTAATTGGATAATGACAGACGACAAAAATCCCAGAAAGAATCTCCCTTAATAAACACCTTCAATGTAATTAGATTTTATATTTAATATAATATTTAAATATTTATTTTCAACTATCAACCCTAATTCGACTTTCTTAAATTATATTAACTTCATTGGATTACGTATATACATTAATATTTAAATAATTTAAATTCTCTAAAGTCAATTATAACATCCCATCATTAGAATTAGGTTTACTTATCGCATGAAACTTTAAAGTTTCCTTTTGAAATTGAATCCTCTGGAGGCACTTCAAACCGACTCCACAACAAATGGAAAATAACACGTTGATAAAAGCACAAGGAATCACGTTGTGGATGCTTGATATGTAAGTTTTAAACCTGTGAAGTAAAGTAATGCATACATATTTTTAAGAAAAACATAAATTAATCAATGGCTCATACATACAATACACAAAGATTTACGTTGGAAACCCTTAATTCGGAGAAAAACAACCTTCCTTGGTGCCACGCCTTTCAACTCTTCATTGTATTGATTTCATCATTCACAATAAAATATATACAATATTTTAGGTATTTTGTAGCTACCAAAACCCTAATTCCTTAATCCAAGATTAATTTAGAAAACCACTAAAAATAGAAAAAACCACCCAAAAACAATTTTGGGGCTCTACCGCTCGGAGCCAAATGTTACGCGTAATGACGTCACCCTGCCCCTCGCGAGCACGGTCGCCCCACCAGGACCTTCACAAATCCGCGGCCCGAAGAGTTGACACTCTTCCTCCCCCTTTCGGGGTTTCGCAACCCACAATCTCTCTCACACACGCTTTCCCCTTTATAA
>ML785625.1:429451-445773 GCA_009831015.1 Picea engelmannii | reverse complement strand
TTGAGAGGGGGAAGTGATGAAAAAGAGACCACGATGGCTAAAGAAAGGTGGTGGAAGGAACCTAGAATGGTGGCGTTAACTTCCACCGAACAAAACCGTATTTGGTCTTCACTGGCTCGGAGAACCAAGAGCAGCTCGCTGGCCCCGAAATGAATTACTTACCAGGACGGTAGGTGAAGAGGCTACTCATGAGTTAATGAGGGATGGGGGTGAACCGCCCATCCATGGAGGCCTCAGACCTGACCACCGTGGGGGAATTTGTGCCACACGCAACCTCGCCATGAAATGAAAGGTAGGTAAAAGGTGTGGGAGGGGATGCGAGGGAAAGATCGCAGGAAGAGATCGGAAGAACTCTGGAATAAAATACAGAGTGAGTGATACCAAAGAAGAAGGAGATTAACCTTCGTTCTCGATCATTGAAGAACTGAGACAAAGAGTCTTAAGCATCGTGGTCTTAGCTCGGGGGTGGCTAGTGGTAAATCCATTCGGAATCGCTGAGCCTACGGTTGGGTGGAAATGATCACCCCTCTTAGTAGTTGCATCACCTGGTGTTTTTCTGATAAGTGTTATATCTTGTATCTTGAATTTAAATATCTTGAAATGTATGCTCATGGTTTGAACACTTATAAATGGTTTCTGTGTAGAAATGTTTGTATGGTGTTTGATCAGAAATTGTGGTTGCATGCTTATGTTGGAATGACCACATTCAACTTATATATATATAGATAGATAGATAGATATATGTGTTTGAACGAATCCAGTTTTTAAGTCTGTTCTCGGGAGGTTGTTTCCCTTAATTGTCTCTTGCGTTGCCCTGGATAGATTTCCTCATAGGGACACCCTTTTGGGAAAGGCCCCTCACTCTATAAAGCCGGGGTAAGTGCCTAGAAGGGACTGCCTTCACAGTAAAAACCTTGATCTTGCTCACTACCAGTCATAGAAGCTAATAGCTCAGAGAATGGTCCTCATGGACTTAGGAAATTTTGGCATTTCGACACCTGGGGTATCCAAGGGCGAGTTCCCTTGCACTTGCAAATCCCGAAACCCCGACTTGCGAATCCCAAAATGATAGTGTATGGTTGAGTTAGGACCTCTTGGTGGTTCAGTACCCAGGATACCCTTCCTCTTGCTAAATGCATGAATGAGATCCTTTCAGAGGATCTAAGGTCTGTTACAACCGTTAAAATTGGATGAAGGAACGTAGGCATTAAGGCCTCGACCCTTTTTTTTTAACCTTCGTAAGTAGCGAAGAAATCGGGACCGTAGATTTGAAGACCCATGGGAGCACCTGGACCGTCTAGCGGTAGAGTACACGTGGCGGCTGGTAAGCTTTTCGGCTTTTCGGAACCCGGAAGATCAGAGGGTAAGAACCCTTGTCCTCATGACTTGAAAAATCCTGAAATGATAATAGTATGGAGAAGATCATGAGTTTTCGGAGTTTCGGTAACTGGGATACCTAGAAGCGAGTTATTTGTACTCGCAAGTCCCGAATCCCTGACCCACGAAATTTTGATGGGTGAAATCCTGAAATAGATGCGCGGGCTAAGAGTTGGTACTTCAGAGTTTTGGCTCCCGGAAGATCTAGGTGTGAGGCCTCCCATTTGCGCACATCGCAAAACTCTAGTTCGCGAAACCCCAAATTTGGTTGAGTGTATGAAGAGCGGGTGTATCATCTTTTCGGCATTCGGGTAGTCAAGGAGTGTGAATCATCGACCTCTTGTATAACGAGGTTCCGATATGCGAAACCCCGACTCGCGGGATCCCGAATTGGCATAGTATGACTTGGTTTGACATTTCGGCGTTTCGGTACACGAAAGACCCAATGGTAAGTTTCCCTTGTACTCGCAAGTCCTGAAATCCCGACTTGCAACATCCCAACAAGATAGGGTGTGGAGAAGTTATCATACTTCGGTATTTCGGCACCTGGGGTACCTAAGTGTGGGCCCCATGTATTGATGACTTGGAGTTTTGGCCTCCGGGAAACCTAGGAGTGAGACTTCATGTTCTCACATAATGTGAAATCTCGAAAGGAGAGATGCCGAAATTGCTTAGCACGAATAATATTGGGCGTTTGGTATTTCGGTACTCGAGATACCTATTGGCAAGTTCTCTTGTACTCGCCAGTCCCGAAAGCCCGAAGTGCGAAACCCTGAAATAATAATAGTACGTACGCAATGTGGTGTTTCAGTGTTTCGGCACCCGGGATACCCAACAGTAAGTTCTCCTGACATTGCATATCCCAAAGTTTCGATATGCGAAACCCCGAAGGGTATAATACCCAAAACTTGTTCCGGCTTGCTGTTAAACTTGTTAAGAAGTTAGACCCGTTTCGGGTTTCGGCCCTTCGAGAGACAAGAGAGAAAAGGAAATACATGTATCGTGATTTCCCGAATTGCGAAAGACGACGAGCACCTCTCCGATAAGGCCTATGGTCATAGCCACCGATCATATAAGTATGGATAAGGGATGATAGGGTCTGTATCAGATCTTGTAGGGACTCGGGAATTCTGTTCATCGAGAAAAGATGAAAAAGGCCGAAATTTTTTGGATTCCATAGTGGGTGTGTTACAAATTGGTATCAGAGCATGGTTACAACACTTGACCTACTTGGGCTCATGAACGGGTTGTGCAGAGACTCCTTTCGGAATACTGTTAAAAGGAGAAACTCCTTATCTTGACCCCCTCAATTAAAATTCGAAGTTAAGAATGAAAAACTCTTATTGTGTGTGTGCATGAGAAAAATATGTATTATGTACTGGTTATAAATATATATGAACATTAACTAACAACCAACGTTTTTCCTTTTGCACACAAGTGAAAGATCAACCGTGGGGGAAACTATCAACTTATAGAATGGTGACTCACCAAGAGGTGGGGGAAGGCTCCCACAATCGAGACGAAGAGTTTGACGAAAGGAGGGCAGTAGGGACCCCTTCAGATCTAGCTAAGACTATGAGGAGTCTCATGGTCGAATTACAAAGCTGCAAGGTTGACAATGAGAGGATGATGAAAGAACAAGAGAAGCAAACAAAAATTAATGCAATCTTACTGCAGAGCTTATCCAACCTACAAAGACAAATGCAACATGAACCTGAGGTATAGAAACATGGTCATATTAGTGGCCACAATGAGAGGAGCACCTCGAAAAAGGTCCATCCCAGAGGTAAAGGACCAACGGTGGATGATTCCTCTGGGAAGGAAGTTGGCGGCTCGAAGGGCTCTTCTAGCAACATAACTAGTTCCTATTCTCAAAGAAAACGGAAGAAGAAAAAGCTTTCCAAGGGTCATAACTTTGAATAATTCAGGAAGGCAAAGCCACCCTCCTTCGACAGTGAAATAAAGAAGGGAGAGGAAGCGGAGGCCTGGCTGCTTGGACTAAAGAAGTATTTCAGAGTCCATGACTTCTCAGAAAATATGAAAGCTCGAGTGGCCACCTTCAACTTGAATGGAAAGGCTTCCATTTGGTGGGAAGACCTTAAGAATGTGAAAGGGGTTCGCAAAGAGGACCTTTCTTGGGAACGGTTTGAAAAATACTTCCAGAAGAAGTATCTGTCAGAAAAATATTTTGACAAAAAGACTAAAGAATTCTATGAACTCAAACTGGGGCAACTCACTATAGAAGAATATGTCAACAGATTCCTCGAGTTGCTGAGGTATCTACCTTATATAAAAGAAGAAAAGGAAAAGGTGCAACGTTTCATCAGCGGACTACCTAAGGAATATCGGAATAGAATTGAATTTGATGAGCCAAAGACCTTAGAAGATACTATCCGAAAGGCAAGATATTGTTATGAACAGCTTGGGCATCGAACAAAACCTTGCGAGGGATGAAAACCGAAGAATAGTTTGGGATTCCAGAAAAAGGGTTTAAATCCCCAAGTTTTAAGGAGTATAAAAATAATTCAAGGATGAGCTTCCCAGCTCGAAGTGTACACCAACAAAACTTTCCCTCCTTGAGTGGAAATAAAACTCCTGGACCCATATTAGTGAAGACTGATAACCCAAAGAGAGAACCTTTGAAATGTTGGGGTTGCAGGGAAGAACATCTATTGAGAGACTGTCCACACCGACAACATAATAGTCAGAGGATTTATAACATCCAGGAAGCTACCACCATCAATGATGTGGCCATGAGTGTGCCACAAATTTATGCAGCCTTGGATAATAACCAGCATGACCACGAAGATTTAGTGGTGGAAATAGAAGGTATGATTTCCAACCATCTAGTGTCTGTTTTGATTGAACCTGGTTCAAATTTGAGTTATATAGCCCCTAAAGCTGTTGATAAGTGTAAACTACAGCCACAAAAACTTACCAAGCCATGGTTAATACAGTTATCCACTGGAACCAAAAGAAGGGTAGCAGAGGTCATACCAACCTGCCAATTAATGTTGGGTGAATTCTCCACCCAAGCAACCCTTAACATATTACCCCTGGGATCATATGATCTGTTGATTGGTATGGACTGGCTAGCCACCCATAAAGACAGATTAGACTGTTACCATAAAACCTTAGAATGTGTAAGTAAATAAGGAAAAAGGATAACCCTTCAAGGGATCCGAAAACCTGTCTCGGTGAGAATAATATCAGCTTTACAAATGAGAAGGTATTGCCGAAAAGGATGTCCCCTATATGCAATACAGGTTTTGAAAACAATTGAAGGCGACAAACCAAGCCTCGAAGACCACCCTACCCTGAGAGAATACAAAGATGTATTTCCGGAAGAGGTACCGGGTCTACCTCCGAGAAGGGACATTGACTTCTCGATAGAACTTGTATCGGGAGCAGTGTCGGTGTCTAAGACACCCTACCGGATGAGCACACCTGAACTAGTTGAACTTAAATTGCAATTGAGAGAAATGATGGATAAGGGCTATATCCGGTCCAACGTGTCTCCATGGGGAGAACCAGTCCTATTTGTGAAAAAGAAGGACGGTACCCTTAGACTGTGTATAGATTATAGACAACTCAATAAGGTAACCATAAAGAAAAAGTACCCCTTGCCCAGGATCGATGACCTGTTCGATCAATTGGGGGGTGCGTCTATTTTCTCGAAGATTGACTTGAGGTCTGGATACCATCAAGTCCGAATCAAGGGTGAAGACATCCCCAAAAATGCCTTTAGGACAAGATATGGTCACTATGATTTTGTGGTAGTGTAATTTGGGTTAACCAATGCCCCTACCACTTTTATGTGCATGATGAACAATGTACTCAACAAATTCCTAGACAAATTTGTACTAGTTTTTATTGACGATATATTAATTTACTCCAAGAATAGAAAAGAGCACGAAGAGCATCTTAGGCTTGTGCTGCAAGTGCTAAGAGAACATCAGCTCTATGCCAAATTCAACAAGTGTGATTTCTTCTAGAAGCAAATACATTACTTGGGCCATGTGCTATCCGAAGAAGGAGTAGCAGTAGACACTGACAAAATCAGGTCTATCATCGAGTGGCATACCCCAAAGGATGTTTCGGATATCAGATCCTTTATGGGATTAGCATGATACTATAGGAGATTTATAAAAGGATTCTCCAAGATTGGTTGTCCAATCACTGCCCTCCAGAAGAAGGGGACAAAATTCCTATGGACACAGAAATGTGAAGAAAGATATCAAACCCTGAAACGTCTATTGACCCATGCACCCGTGCTGAAGATCGTCGATCCCGAAGCTGACTTCCTCGTGTGCATAGATTCTTGTAAGGAAGGGCTCGGAGGAGTCCTTATGCAGGGAGGAAGTGTGGTCTGCTATGAATCCCGAAATTTGAATGAGCACGAAGTCAACTATGTGACCCATGATCTAGAGCTGGCTGCCATAATGCACGCCTTGAAAATGTGGAGGCATTACCTCCTGGGAAGAAATTTTGTACTTATGACAGACCACTGTGGATTGCGATATCTGTTTGACCAACCAAATCTCAATGCTAGACAAGCTAGATGGATGGACCTCCACAATGAGTTTGATTTTGAAATCAAACATATTAAAGGAAAATAAAATTGAGTGGTCGATGCCCTTAGCCAAAGTATGAAAACAATTCACCTGGATGTGGTGAGTACCTGTGAGACAGATGTCAAAGAAAGAGTTATAAATGCACAAGGAACATATCCATTCTTCCAGATCGTGACCTCGTACCTGTAGCAAGAACCCACAGGGATAAAGTATGGAGACTACCAGATGATGGAAGAAGGTCTGTTCACTCACCGAAGCAGATTGTACATTCTAGATTGTCACGACTTGAAGAGGTTCATACTAGATGAACTACATAAAAGACCCTATACTGGCCATCCAGGATACCAGAAGATGATCACGGCCACCAGGAAACAATTCTATTGGCCTGGGTTGAAGAAAGACATAGCCGAGTACCTAGCCAAATGCATAGAATGCCAACAAGTAAAAGCAGAAAACTGACACCCAACGAGATTATTACAACCTCTACCAATCCCAGAATGGAAATGGGATACCATCTCCATGGACTTCATCACCGAATTACCAACCTCGACCAAACAAAATGATGCCATCATGGTATTAGTGGATAAATTGAGTAAGTTTGCTCATTTCATCCCCGTCAAATCGACTTGCAAGGCAATAGATATTTCCCAGGTATTCATGAAGGAGATATTCAGACTGCATGGCATGCCAAAAGAGATCGTGTCTGACAGAGATACGAAGTTCACTTCCAACTTTTGGAAATCATTGATGGTGGGTTTAGAGACCAAATTGTTGTTTAGCACCACCTATCACCCTCAAACTGACGGACAGATAGAAAAAGTGAACCAAATACTTGAAGACATGATAAGAATGCATGTAATGCATCAACCCAATAAGTGGGAAGACTACCTGCCACTGGTAGAATTCGCCTACAACAACAACTACCAAGCATCCTTAAAGATGAGTCCCTTCGAAGTCCTCTATGGTAGGCCGTGTAACACTCGAATCAGTTGGAGTAATCCCGTAAACAGGATTTATTTTGGACCCAACATGTTGAAAGAAATGGAACATCAAGTGATTCAGATAAAACAAAACTTGAAGGTCGCTCAGAACCGACAGAAAAGTTATGCCGACCAAAAGAGAACTCCAAGAGAGTTCAAAATGGGAGATCATGTATATCTCAGAGTTAGGCCCAGGAAAAGTTCCTTGAAAATGGGAGCTTGTGCCAATTTAGCACCTCGGTATTGTGGACCCTTTGAGGTTCTAGATAGAGTGGGACCCGTAGCCTATAGGCTAGCACTTTCTCCCACAGTAAAAGCACATAATGTTTTCCATGTTTCATTATTAAAGAAATATGTACATGATTCTAATCATATAATTGACTGGTCTATTATCCAGGTGGATTCGAAGGGAGAATTTCTACCAGAACCTCAATGCATACTGGACAGAAAGGAAACCCTGCTTCGGAGCCAAACCATTGCACAGGTCAAGGTGCAGTGGAAACATTTTGGCCCAGATGAGGCTACATGGGAAATGGAGGATAGGCATATCCGATTTTTTTTACCTCTGTACATACATGTCATATTGATAGATAGAACATCGAGGATGATGTTCCTTTAAGGGGGAGGGAATTGTAACACCCTGTTTCCCCCAGTCTGTAAAAATAACTATACTGGCCAAGAACTATGGAAAACTCAAAGATGTGAATGTTTGATTTGAATGGACCTTAGTACAAAGGTCCATGAATGTAAATAATGTTATGAATATATATATATATAAATACTGAGAGGGGGAAGTGCTGAAAAAGAGACCACGATGGCTGAAGAAAGGTGGTGGAAGGCACCTGGAATGGTGGCATTAAATTCCACCGAAACAAACCGTATTTGGTCTTCACTAGCCTGGAGAACCAAGAGTGGCTCGCTGGCCCCGAAATGAATTACTCACCAGGATGGTAGGTGAAGAGGCTCCTCATGAGTTAATGAGGGATGGGAGTGAACGACCCATCCGTGGAGGCCTCAGATTTGACCACCGCGGGGGAATTCGTGCCACATGCAACCTCGCCAGGAAAGAAAAGGCAGGTAAAAGGTGTGGGAGGGGACGCGAGGGAAAGATTGCAGGAAGAGATTGGAAGAACTCTAGAACAAAATACAGAGTGAGTGATAGCAGAGAAGAAGGAGAGAAACCTTCATTCTCGATCATTGAAGAACTGAGACAGAGAGTCTCAAGCATTGTGGTCTCAGCTCGGGGGTGGCTAGTGGTAAATCCATTCGAAATTGCTGAGCCTACGGTTGGGTGGAAATGAGCACCCCTCTCAGTAGTTGCATCACCTGGTGTTTTTCTGATAAGTGTTATATCTTGTATCTTGAATTAAAATATCTTGAAATGTATGCTCACGGTTTGAACACTTATAAATGGTTTATGTGTTGAAATGTCTGTATGGTGTTTGATAAAAAATGGTGGTTGCATGCTTATGTTGGAATGACCACATTCGGTTTATATATATATATATATGTGTGTGTGTGTGTGTGTGTGTGTGTTTGAACGAATCTAGTTTTTAAGTTTGTTCTTGGGAGGTTGTTTCCCTTAATTGTCTCTCATGCTGCCCTGGATAGATTTCCTGACAGGGACACCCTTTCGGGAAAGTCCCTCACTCTATAAAGCCGGGGTAAGTGCCTAGAAGGGACTTCCTTCGCAGTAAAAACCTTGAGCTTGCTCACTACCAGTAATAGAAGCTAATATCTCAGAGAATGGTCCTCATGGACTTAGGACATTTCGGCATTTCGACACCTGGGGTATCCAAGGGCGAGTTCCCTTGCACTCGCAAATCCCGAAACCCCGACTTGCGAAATCCTGAAATGACAGCATGTGGTTGAGTTAGGACCTCTCGGTGGTTCAGTACCCAGGATACCCTTCCTCTTGCTAAATGCATGAATGAGATCCTTTCAGAGGATCTAAGGTCTGTTATGACCATTAAAATTGGATGAAGGAACACAGGCGTTAAGGCCTCGACCCCTTTTTTTTTAACCTTTGTAAGTAGCGAAGAAATCGCGACCATAGATTCCAAGACCCATGGGAGCACCTAGACCGTTCAGCGGTAGAGTACACGTGGTGGCCGGTAAGCGTTTTGGATTTTCGGCACCTGGGAGATCAAAGGGTAAGAACCCTTGTCCTCATGACTTGCGAAATCCCGAAATGATAATAGTATGGAGAAGATCATGAGTTTTTGGAGTTTCGGTAACTGGGATACCTAGAAGCGAGTTCCTTGTACTCACAAGTCCCGAATCCCTGACCCGCGAAATTTTGAAGGATGAAATCCCAAAATAGATGCGCGGTTTAAGAGTTGGTACTTCGGAGTTTCGGCTCCCGGAATATCTAGGTGTGAGGCCTCCCGTTTGCGCACATCGCGAAACTCCGATTCGCGAAACCCCGAATTTGGTTGAGTGTATGAAGAGCGGGTGTATCATCTTTTTGGCATTTGGGTAGTCGAGGAGTGTGAATCCTCGACCTCTTGTATAGAGAGGTTCCAATATACGAAACCCCAAGTCGCGGGATCCCGAATTGGCATAGTATGACTTGGTTCGACATTTCGGCATTTCGGTACCCAGAAGACCCAAGGGTAAGTTTCCCTTGTACTCGCAAGTCCCGAAATCCCAACTTACAACATCCCAAAAAGATAGGGTGTGGAGAAGTTATCATACTTCGGTATTTTGGCACCCGGGGTACCTAAGTGTGGGCCCCATGTATTCACCAATCTCAAAATCCCGATTAGCGAAATTCCGATGGAGGAAAACCCCGAAAATAGTGAAGCAGGTTTAGAGTTTTGATGACTCAGAGTTTTGGCCTCCGAGAAACCTAGGAGAGAGACTTCTTGTTCTCACATAATGCGAAATCTCGAAAGGAGAGACGTCGAAATGGCTTAGCATGAATAATATTGGGTGTTTCGATATTTCGGTACCCGAGATACCTATTGGCAAGTTCTCTTGTACTCGCTAGTCCTGAAAGCCTGAAGTGTGAAACCTTGAAATAATAATAGTACGTACGCGATGTGGTGTTTTGGTGTTTTGGCACCCAAGATACCCAACGGTAAGTTATCCTGACATTGCATATCCAGAAGTTCCGATATGCGAAACCCCGAAGGGTAGAATACCCAAAACTTGTTCCAGCTTGCTGTTAACCTTGTTAAGCGGTTAGACCCGTTTTGGGTTTTGGCCCTTCGAGAGACAAGAGAGAAAAGGAAATACATGTATCGTGATTTCTCGAATTGCAAAAGACGACGAGAACCTCTCCGATAAGGCCTATGGTCATAGTCGTCGATCATATAAGTGTAGATAAGGGATGACAGGGTTGTATCAGGTCCCGTAGGGACTCGGGAATTTTGTTCATCGGAGAAAATATGAAAAAGGACGAAATTTTTTGGATTCTATAATGGGTGTGTTACAATGATTAAATGATCTTTGTTGACCAAAGGGATCCTATCGAGATCAACAAGAGGTGGGAGGAAAGGATTTTCCTTGGCTTCTGCTTTCTTGGATTTTGGCGCCATCACTGTGAAAATACCTGCAATTCAAACAAAACGTTAGTGGGGATGACTGCGGTTTTGGATGGCTGAATGGAAAGGAGGTAAGACAAGGATAATATCTCTGGTGCGAGGACAAAGTAAGCAATGGGAGAATGAATGAAAAGAGTAGTTTTGAGAAAATGGATACCCGTTGGGCGCGGGGGACAGATCAACAAGCTAACAGATACATTAGCCAATAATAAATGGCCAACGGGTCTTTTGGAGCGTGAGATGGCAGGTAACAATGAATGACAAGTATGACCGGGTGACATGGCGGGTATTGATTGGGAAGTGACCATGGTGAAGGGACTTGTAACGGGTGAACAGGGGGAATGGGCTGACAAAGTAATGAGACGTGACCCTTAAGGGAAAAAGGGGAAAATGATGTCATGGGGTGACGGGGGGTATGTCAGAAAGTGGTAAGTGGTATGTGGTAGGAGTATGGAGCAATGGATTCTTTCCATGTAGAGAAGAGGGCCCGCCAAAAACCACTCCATTATGGACCCCCACCCCCCATCGTTAAAAGCAGACCGGTCCAGGGGGGGTGGTCCGAAAAAGACCATCAGTCGTCCATTGGTGCGCCTGCCATTGGACTGCAGATCTGAGTGCAATTTTTAACCAACATTCCGGACCCCCCCCCACCATTAAAAGTAGAAAGGTTGTGGGGGTCCAGAATTCAATCTCAACCATGGATCTAGGCGTCGACGCCTCAACCGTTCAGATGCGTGCCTTTGTTATACATGATTCCGGACCCCCCCCTATCGTTANATCAATCATAGATCTGAGTGCTAGCACCTCAGTTGTTCATATGTGCATTGTCTTTAATCTGTGAGCGAAAACTCATATTTTCTCTGAAAACTTAGGATAAGCACTTTAAGTGGGTTTTTCCAAGCTTTCCCTGTTTTTATCACCATGGGGTTAGACATTCAACTTTCAAACATCAAAGATAGGGTTCAACATCGATCATCGTGCTTGTTTTATTGAGATAAAGAAAACTACCCTATGCTCTAACCTAATTACCTATGACATTTAGCCCAGATTAAACTATTGGACAAAGAAATTACTCTATCCTGGGGTTATTTGACCAAGATTAGGCAGTTTGGTCAAATTTATTCACTAGCTAACCTAATTTGCTTGGCTAAGATTAAACAGTTTAGCCAAGCTTATTCACTACTCCTATCGAAATCAATTGAAAGGACTTGGCCATGCTTAAACTATATGGACCAAGTCATTGTTATTGCATGGGGATTTATTTAAATTTCTTTTATGCCCTCTTTTATTTTTTATTTTTTTTCTTTTCTATTTTCTCAAATTATTTGCAGAATGAAAAATCATTTGGCAACCAAAACAATAAAAGGATAAAATTTTCAGTCACCAGTTGATCCTATAAATTATAGGGTTATAACAGCGGCTCCACCTGGGGATGGTACTCTCCTTGTGAAGTGCCAAGAATCCTGTTTCCTGATGTTCTGAAAAAATTTCTCCACAGTTGCCTTTGTTGTTTGATTTGTTTTATTTTTGAAAATTTGATGACAATGTTCAGTGGCTTAGGGCCTTCTCTGCGGGATTCAACCATCTGATCGAAGTTATTCACTCAAAACTTGTAAGAAAAATGAAATGATTTGTACAATGGAAAGGTGTGACTGAGGGTCCCTACTGAGGAGGTGAATAGTGCTTCAACATTTTGCTATTCACAGGTTCTCCTGGAAGATTGGTCCCATCGTTGTTGTTGAGTAGGAAAGCATTATTTCCTCTGAATGCATGAATTATGTAAGGTCCCTTCCATAGATTGTTGAATTTTCCATGCTTCCCCTTATCTTCATTTTGAGAATCCCATCTCAGAACCAGGTCACCTAGCTCAAAGTCATCTTCTTTAGTTATTTTATCAAAGATCTTTTTTATGCTCCCCTAGACAACCTGAATATTGTTGTATACTTCTTCTCTGGACTGCTGCAAGTGGATCATTTGGTTTATCCTCCTTTGGGAATCATTCGGCTTGGCTTTCATCTCTTGCAGCAGTTTCATGATAGGAATCCCTAAGAAGGTAGGAAAAACTGCTTCAATACCATAGACCAACTGATATGGAGACATACCAATTGACCTCTTGGTGGCCAGTCTGTCGGCCCACAGTGAAAAAACCATCTTGTTATGCCATGAATTTTTTTTTTCTTGCAATGTCTTCTTAATAATGTTCACCAGGGTTTTATTGGATGACTCAGCCAGCCCATTTCCTTGAGGTTAATAAGATTTGGAATGTCCCAAACTTATATGATACTGGTTGTAAAAATTTATGAGCTTCTTGGACCGAAAAGCAGCTGCATTATCATTTATAATTTTTCTTGGACACCTAAAACAAGACAAGATATTATTTTCTAGAAATTTAATAATGATAGAATCAGTAGCGTGCATGCTTGGTACAACTTCGATCCATTTTGTGAAATAGTTCGTAGCAGTAAGAATCCACCTGTGTTGGCCCGAAGAGGGAGGATGTTTTTCTCCGATAAAGTCTAATCCCCATTGTTGGAAAGGAGCTTCAACAGAGATTGGTTTCAGGGGAAAAGGGAGGAGTTTCCTTTTTCCCTCGAACACCTGACATTTATGACACGAAGTCACCTTCTGATGCACATCAAAAAATAGTGTAGGCCAATAAAACCCAGCTCTGAGAATTTTATTAGCTGTGGTCTTCTAGCTCAGGTGACCACCACAGTCTCCTGCATGAAAATCATGCAATACTTTGTCAGCTTCATCCTTTATCAGACAATTCAAAAAAATACCTCCAGGATCCTTCCAATAAATATTTCCTTCTAGAATGCAAAATTTTAATGCTTTCAATTTCAAAAACCTAGCTTTAGTTTTGGTCAGACCAGGGGGAGCTTGTAAGTTATACAAAACAAATATCAGGTTTGCGTACCATGGAGAGTTTAGAAATACCCCTTTCACGCTTGGAGTCGCCTGCTCTCCCTGTTCATCTACTGCAACTAAGAAATTAATATCAAGAGCATGGAAATTGGATTCAGCCATTAACTTTGCTAGACCTTGACCTTTAATCATTTTAGTAGGCTTAATCTCAATGTCATACTCCAGAATGATAGCAATCCATTTTCCTCTTCTGCCATCTGGATTGTCCTGGGTTAAAATGTCCTTCACTACTGCGTTCAGAACGTATGTGATGGTGTGGGAATGGATAATATATACTCTAAAGTCCTTTATGGCTTTTACCAGGGCAAAATCTTGTTTCTCCATTATTCTATAATTCAAAGTAGCATCTCTTAAAGATTTACTGAAAAAGGCTATAGGTTGTTCATACCCTTCGTTGTTTTTCTGTAGTAATACTGTTGCAATGGTATGTTCAGAAGCGAAAGAAAAAAGGTAAAAATATTTGGTGAAGTTAGGACTGATCAAGACTGGAGCCTGTGTGAGTGAATGTTTAACTTGTTCAAAATACTGCTTGGATTCAGTGTCCCATTTTATTTTTGTGTCCTTTTTTAACATGTTGGTGATGTTACTAAGAATTTCAACCAGGTTAGGTATGAATCTTCTCAGAAAGTTTATTTTTCCAATGAAAGATTGTAACTCTTTGATATTCCTTGGGTGTTCTAGTTTCTGAATGGCTTCTATTCTGCTGGGATCTATCTGAATTCCATCCTTAGAGATTATGTGCCCCAACAGTTTACCTTCCTCTAATCCAAAAAGTCTTTTCTTAGGATTTAGAGAAATCCCAAATTTCCTGCACTTCTCAAACACTCGTCGAAGATGTCGCAATTGCTCTTCATCGGACTGGGAATAAATAGTTACGTCGTCCAGATAAATGACAATAAATCTGCCAAGTTCTTCCACAAAAGAGATGTCCATCACTCTTTGGAAAGTGGCTCCAGCGTTCATCAAACTGAAAGGCATCTTCACGTACATGAAGGTACCCCAAGGTGTTGTGAAAGTTGTTTTCTCTTGATCATCTGGGTGAATGAGAACCTAGTTATAGCCTGAGAAACCATCCACTAAGGAGATTCAGCTGGATCCAACTACATGTTGTAATATATGGTCCATTTTTGGCAGTGGGTAGTTGTCCTTTAGGGAAACCTTGTTCAGGTTTCATAAATCAATGCAAAGCCTGATTTCCCCAGTTTTCTTTCGGGTCGGGACCAGATTTGAGACCCATTTGGAAAATCATAAAGGAACTATGATTTTAGCATCATACATCTTTTTGATTTCTTTTCTATTAGGGGAAGTAACTTGGGATTGATTCTCCTAAGTTTCTGTCTGAAAGGTTTTTGATCTTCTTTTATCGGGATCCTATGTTGAATGATGCTTGTGTCATAAGATTTTAAGTCTTCATAACCCCAAGCAAACACGTCCACATATTCCTTGAAAAGTTCAATGTATTTGAGTTTCTGCTCAGGGGGTAAAGATTTGGAAAGTTTTACCATCTTGGGTTTTTCTTATGTCCCTATGTTACAGTCTTCAACCTCTTTCCCATTGGCTTCAATTTTAGGTTTTTTAGCTACATCATTAAAATCAAATAAGTTTTCTAACGGAACTAAAACCCTAGGTAAAACATTATTCTTTAAATGTAAAACATTAGAATCTATCTCATCTTCGTCTGATTCTTCTGAATCTATTTTATTTACACTATTATTTCCAAAAATAGATTTATTCACATTTTCATCATCGTTTTCTAAGTCTATGTTTGTACACTCGAAATCATTTTTACATTGTAGAAAATATTCAATTTGGTCATCGTTCCCAAATACCTGCCAGTATCTGATGTTTTCTAGGACAGTCAGTCTGCACTTTACCTCCACCATGTATGGGCGAGTGGAACGAAAAGGTATCTTTCATGTAGCTGCTGACGTAGCTAACTCATCTGCTAAAATGTTCTATCCCCTGGGCATCACCTGCAAATCAACTTCAGTGAAACATTGCAGGGCATCCAAAAAAGCGTTTCTATAATCTCTAAGCCTAGGATGTTTTGTTGCATACTCACCTTTAATTTGTTTGATAATTAATTCAAAATCGCCTCTTACCATGATTTGTTTGGCACCAACCTTATTTAGTAGTTTTAGGCCGAGCATCAAAGCTTCATACTTGGCTATGTTGTTAGTGGATTGAAAATTCAGTTTGTAAGAATGGTTTTTCGAATACCTAGATCTGTGATTGTGCAACCAAACTCCTGCTCCAATGATCCGTTAGGATTTTTCGAATGACTATGGTTGAGTTTTTTTAACTTAGCATGCATTAATTAACCATTGAGAAACTTAACGAAAGAGGGAGAAAAGAAATGAATTATACAGCCATTAACATATTTTCAGATCTGAAAAACAATGAAAAGAAGAAAACCATAATGCACAGGTTGATAACGGAGTTCGGCACAACTTTGCCTACGTCTCCGGGCCTTTTCTCAGTGAGGGAGGCTTCTTTATTTCTGTTTGAAAGCTTAATAGTACATCTTTACAATGCCAAATGGCTTCTAGACTGATCTGGTCATGTTCGCCCAGATCTCTAGAATCTTGCACAAAAAACGGCACCTGAAACGGATGTCCCGAGCTCTCAGAAATCGTCCAACAACATCTCCTCCTCAACAACTTCCCTGCCTCAAACTGGCTTTGACTTGGTTTGCCTCAGCATCTCTGCTCTGAATTGCTCACCAAAAGCTGTCCCCTTGGCCTCAAAATGGCCTTGGTTAAATAGTGGGGGAGTTGGTTATCCATCTCCAACTTCCTCCACGAATTTAGGCTCTAAAAATGCCCAATAACTCCCAAAAATGAGTTAATTACATTAAAAATGAGTTTAATTAGCAATAAAACTCAAAAAAGTGGTTAAAAACCCACTTTTTAGTT
>ML785625.1:387041-410169 GCA_009831015.1 Picea engelmannii | reverse complement strand
CTTCCAACATCAATTTTGTTTCAAAAATATTGATGGGAAAACACTTATATGGGGAAAGAAGTATTCAAGTACTACATAATGGGGGCCTTCATCAGGTTTATCATTTTTGAAGTTCATTCCAGATCATCCAGTATTTGCATCAAATTTATTATTTATACAATCAATTTATGAAATCCATAATGCATGGAGGCATAATAGAGATGTAGATTATTTTGAATGCTTGGAAGAAATAAAAAATTCAATTAAGGATACATATGAGTACTTTGATGTTGTTGATTCTATTTGGTGGGAGTATTTTTTCAATAGTCAAAGTGACATAATTTCAATATCAACAAATGAATATCCAATGTTGAAGACTCCATTTCATTGGCCACAAAATATGCCAAATGAATCTGAAGAAACAAACATTGTTGAAGTTCAACAAGAATCTCAAGGTGCCATTGAGTTTACACAAGCAGACGAAAGAGAAATGTATATTGGTTCACGAAGGTCATGTTCACAACATGAAGCCATGGAAGACTGTTACAGGGGTCCAGTACAATATGTTAAGGAGGGTAGCATGATTGCAGTTTTAACGACTAAAGATTCACATGGCTATCCATTCTGGATTGGAAAGGTTATAAATATTGATAAAGAAAATGATGATGTTATTGCAATTGAAGTTCATTAGTATACAACAAGTACACACCCATTCAATGGTGTGTACAAGCCAAAGATGATGGTTGAGAAATATGTCAATAGAAAGAGAAAAAGAAAGGGTCAAAATACATCTCGTCGTCACACTGACCTCTTAAAATTAGATGATGTTGACATAGTTGTTTATGAATTCAATTTAACAAAGAGAGGAACTCTTCACTCCAAGACAACATATATTATCAAGAGGTTTCTACCACAAGAAATAAATGCAAGATGTGAGTCTGTTGAATCTAGTTGTAGATTTAAAAGACATTTGACATATGAAATGTTGGGCATGCATGTAGACTCAGATGGTGCATTCATCGACAATAGAGAAGAGTATGGATCATCTAAATCTTCATCCAATCATTCATTTGAAAGCAATGTAGACTCTGATGGTATTTCAGAAACCATGAGTTAGTTTGAATAAGTGTATGAAACATTTTATGCATTTTTTATCCATACGATATTTGTATGGTAACTAGAAATGAGCATTGAACTTACATATGATCTTACATGAAGTTATGAATCTTTTGTTATGTTTTATGAATGATATGTTTTTTATTATGGATAATATAACAAAATTTCTTAGCTTATATGTTTTGAATAAGGAAAATATAACAATACTTTTAAGAAATAATTTATGTTTCATTCAATGTAACTTGTATTTGATTTTTTTTATTAAAAGAATCGTTGAATTTTTAAAGTATATTGTGATATTTTCATGGAATTATGTATTACCTTGTGCTTTGAGTGATAATCACGTTTAAAAAGTAAAAATATAAGGGTTGATTTTATGATTTTGCTTACAGTAATGATGAGTTATTTTACCACTTTATAAAAATGTGTCATTTTCATACCTGAATTTTAGAATGGGTGCTACCGGTAGCAATATTTTTCAATTTGATGGTTGATTTTGAGGTTTTGGTTTTAATGGTACCAAGTGCTAAAAACACAATTTCAAATTATCTAAAATTTTAATGTTTTGAAAATAAATAAAAAATTCAAAAGCATCTTTTTTTTAGGTGTTGATTTTAAGGTTTTTCTGAGCTACTGACTGAGTTTTGAAGGCCATGTTTGAAAAATATTGTAACTATGACCCCGCTTAAAAAAATGGTGCTACTGGTAGCACCCCTTTTTGATTTGGGGGTTGATTTTGATGTTTTTTATGCAAAAAAAGGGGTTTTTTGGGCCAGAGTTCTCGTTTTGAGGTCACAGTTCTCATTAAGTCGGTAACTTTGAATATGTATGAGATTGGTGATGCATCTATGCTTGAACTTCCATAATGTCCATATTTTGGATTCAAGAGTTCATCAAACTTAGAAACTCCTTCCGCATTCTCTAGTGTTATTTCTTGGACATGATTTCTAATTTATTGGGATTGAGTCTGTCTATGGAAAAGTCTTGTATCTATGTTTCCTTCTTTGAGCCACAAGCTTTTAGAATACATTCTCTAGTGTTTTTCTTTCTTTCTTTATTCCTAGTGTAATTTTCTAGCTAGTTGTAATTCCTTTTCCAATAATGAGGGAGTCATCTCTTGAGCCTCAATTATGGGTTGTAGATTGTCTAGGTTTTGCTACATTTATTCTATCTCTTTGGATGAAGAACTAAATGAGTTCTTAGCCTATTCTTTTATCTTTGTTTAGTCACTCTGAGTTTTGATTCCCATACAAATGATGGCGATCCTTGAACTAGGTGTCTCTATGCTTCTTCTATTACTTCCCAAGATTGGTTATCTAGGAGCCAAAGAGAGTTAAATTTAAAATGGATTGGGCCATAGTTTGTGTTCTCTTGGAGATTGAGAAGGACTAGTTTATGAGAAGAGGTCAAAGAAGGGACGATGGAGGAATTAATATGTTGATTTTCGTATAGAAAGGATATATGTATTAGGAAGTGATCCATCCTTTCTACAATGTGTCATCACTCAATTTTCTATTAGTCCCAATATATTTCCCTTTGTATAGTTTTGGATCATACATATCCCAATCCACAATAAATATCCACCACCTATCTAACCAGATCTCTTATAAATTATCCCCCATGTTTTCCTCTTGGGGACGAACCATATTGAGATATCTATCTAGGATCTTGTTGGATATTTGAATGGAGTCTTCATAGAATCTCAAAGAAGCCCAACATTCCTATTTTTCTCTATAATGTACTAACACATAGATATAAATAACTAGATTTTCTATCTATTTTATTTGAAGTCCAATAATGTATACACCCAATTATGAGATACATATTTCTAGAGGGAATCAACAATTGTTTGGTCCCAAACTGTGCAAATACCTTCAGAGGCCCCTATTACACTAACTATTGTTCAATTGCTATATTTCTTGATTTTTTTTTTCAGATCCACCATGAAGCCTTCTTCCAATTTTATTTATTGGAGGAGAAGGATATTTAGACGTTCTAATCAAATCATGTCTTTCATTGTTTCTTACTTTATTTCATTTCCCATTCCCTTACAATTTGTGGAAAACATTTCCATTTTATGTCTGATGGAATTTTAGATCCATTGCCAAAGGGAGTTTGCAATGTTGGATGAGACCATAGGACCTTGTTCATATTGGTTTCCTCTTCTCTTTTTTTATTTTTTGGATTTTATACCAATTTTCATCTAAATTATTCTTTCCTCTTCCTCTTCCTCATCCTGCTATTGAAGATATTCCTTTCTAGTTTGAATTCCTCACAAGCTAGGATTAATTTTCTCAGGGGAAATAATAGGGGGAGATAAAAAAACTACTTGACATTCCAAAGAAGGTTCAATATAGGACATAGAAGTTTTCTATAGAGGGAATATAGGTATCAACTTTAGAGGTAACTGACAATGGAAAGGACGGATTTGATGGATAAGAAATGGATTGGAGAGAGAGATATGATGAAGGCATGAGATAAGGTTGAGGGTATATGGATTCTAAGAGTGAAAGGGTAGTGTACCAATTAAAATCACGGGGGGTCTTCCCTTTATGAGAAATAGGGTTTATTGGGGTCAACTACTTGCTTCAGGTAGATTATGTTGCTTAATGTCATTGTTCAGAAATCTCTTATGACAACTCAGATGGAGAGAAGCTATTATCGTCTTTATTGAAGTAGCTCTATTCATGGAAATATTTAGATTTAAAAGGGACTTGATCATATTCTAAATTCTAGAGGTGGGTCTAGTCATCTAGAGAGAGATTTATTTCTTATGGGATCCCTTTTTCTAGATCTAGCTCAACACAAATTCTATCATAAGAAAACATGTCATATTTAGGTTTGAATTTGTTTATGTATTTCCCTTGATAATTGTCTATGGATTCCAAATATTCATCATCCTATCAAAGAAAGGTAATATGAGGAAGGTGTACCTAGATCAATACCATGGAAGGCACATCTACATCAGGATCAAAGTCTAAAGACCAAAAATTCAAGTTCATTTCTCACGGGCCCATAAAGTATGGATTACTTTGGAAGATTAGATCTGTGTATTCTTTGAGTTCAAACAAGAATGTGAAGTAGCATATTCCATATAAAAAATAAAACAAGTTACCTTTTATGAGAGTCATCCAAATATTTTGCATCCATTGATCCATTGCCTTAGGTGAGGGCCACAATCTTGTAAATTATCCAGGTAAGTGCTATTTTTGCTAGAGCCAAGGCTTTGAGGAGTGACATTGTTAATGACATATTCACCTATAAGTTATATTATGTCATCCTTATAGAATGTGATGGAATGTAACATCCCTCTCTTGCGTGCACTGAGAAAACTTATTCTTTGAGGACACTTGCTTGCAAGTGATCCCGATTATTATACTATTGGGCATTTGATTATGATTATGAGGTGTTATGGATTGATGACATGTTATTTTGTTGTATTGACATAGACAAGTGCTATTGACTCGGTTTTCCTGAGTGTACATGATTTTGGACCTCGAGAATGCAGAGGCATAAATGAAACCCCTTGGACTCCGAATCGAGTCGGGGAGTGGACTATTGGGGGTTGATGGTAGCTTGCTGCCCATACTTACATGTGGAGTAGAGGGGTCACGCACGATAACCAGAGACGTTGAGGGAGAGGTGTGGACAACAACCCTGCCACAACCTACTAACACTCCCGTCATAGCTCAAACTATAGGTTAAAGATTACCTAGTTCGAGAAGACCCACAATGTCCTGAGGGATGACTGCGACAATCCCTCACAGTGATTCTAAGGGGAACGCAATAAGGCAGGGGCCTTATTCCTTAGACTCCCTTAGTCTCCCACAAGATCACCTGGCGTAGTATTGACTCCAAGGGTTTTTTATGTCTACCAATTCAGTCAAGAGGCGAGTGGCACCCTTGGAGCACGTAGTGCGTCTTGAAGCACACGTCACGCAAGGGAAACATAATGAGGCAAGTGGCACCCTTGGAGCACCTAGTGCATCTTGAAGGGTACGTCGCATTGTTATTAATAAATGAATAAACCTATATGGCCTTAGAACGAATAATGTGATAAGAAAGATTTAAAAACAATTTCCCTAATAAAATGTCGCCTAGCCTCGAAAATTAAAATATAGGTCTAGGTGATACTTGTGGTAAATAAAAATACATATATAAAAATAAAAATAAAAATAAATAAATAATACTAATAATCATCATTAAACATGTGACAAAGGGGGGAAAGAAACTCGATTAAATTATTAAAATCAAATTATGGAGGGATTTAAAATTTTAAAAGGGAATTAAGTGTTTGTCACATACGCTAATTAAAAATTTATTAATTAAAAAGAAAAAGGGGAAAAGGTAATTTTCTACACTTGCCAATTTGAGTCTTAAATGAAAAGGGAAAGAGGGAAATTTAAAAGAATTAGGAAACTATGAAAAAGTGGGAAACCTAAAGAGAAAGGGAAACATAAGGAAAAAGTAGAAAGACCATCTTAGTAAGGTATTTTGCATTTAAGAACTTTCCGAATTGAACTCAACTAGTAAATTAGTAATGGGGCAAGTCATTAAAATGTGTAAGGGAATATGGGGACACCTAGGAGCGATTCTAGGAATGCTTTTAGGTGGGTGAGGGAAATATGATTAATTAATTAATTAATGAAATTAATTTATGGTGCAATGAAGGGGATGGGTGACACATGTACGTGGAGGATTTTTATGAATGAAATTATTGAACAATAAATTAAATGGGATTTTGGGAAGTAAATGACTTAGAAACTCTATATAAAGGAGGGAGGAGAGGATGATGAATCTCTTCTGGGATGCGTAACGTTACGCTACAGAAATTTAGACTTGACTGACTTAGCTTGTGGGAGTTGGGATACCCATCTCGGTGAGGAGTGGTATCTCGGACTTGCGAGGCAAGATGAGAGCTAGTTGTTCTCTTTTTTAGTGTGTGTGGCCCCTTTGTGGCTCACGGGGCTAAGGGGGAAGAAGAGTACCCCTAGCATTGGCTGGGAGGTAACGGTGAAGTCTCATCGGTCGGCAAGTGGGAGCTTCATGGAGTGCTTGGGATAATGACTCATAGTGGACAACTTGGGCTACAATACACTTACTTTGATTATGCATGGTAGATTCTTATTATACCTCACGCTTTCAATTATGTATTTTTAATTGGGTAAAGAAAATGTTTGAGTTAGCATTTTAATTGATAAATTAATTTCCCCATAGACTTAAGCTCATTGTTGATTGATTCCCTTGGCTTTCGATCCCTTCATGTTGTGACTGTCCTTTGGTTTTGTTGATTGTTGTGAAGAGTTGGGCTTTTCATCCTCATCCTTAGTTCGTCAGTCCACGCCTGAGTAGTCAGCCAGGAGCCGAATCGACGGTCATCACTTCGGTGCACAACGACCTATAGATTCTAATGCCATGCTTTTCTGTGCATGGATGATGAGCGAAGGATGTGTTTTCCCATAAATTTACCCCTTCTTATCTCCGTGCCTTGATCTTCACCTTATTTTGGTCTCTGCATGTTATATCACCTCTGTGTCCTAATCGTTCTCAGCATCTGAAAACTATGTTTAGTGTTTTCTGCATTTTAACATCCTCAACCAAGAAATTTCTAACTCTATGTTTTTATATGTTGTTGGATAATTTAACTCTACTTTGTAATACCTTCCTGGCTATTTAACTCTGTGTTTTTGTTTTTTTTTGGCAATATTCTCTGCAATTTGTATACCTTTGCACCTCAATATTCGAAG
Source organism: Picea engelmannii (assembly GCA_009831015.1). NCBI lineage: Eukaryota > Viridiplantae > Streptophyta > Pinopsida > Pinales > Pinaceae > Picea > Picea engelmannii. The sequence goes on along the minus strand of ML785625.1, from coordinate 403,327 downwards.
ACTTCTTAAGACTGCAATTAGTTTTTATCTATAGGGTGATTTTTCCACTCTTAAAGACAACAATCATTGCTTGTGTTTACCTGGTGATTTGCCACTTCTTATGTCTGCAATTCATTTTTATCTACAGGGTGATTTTGCAACTCTTAAAGATAACAATCGTTGCTTGTGTTTACCTTGCGATTTTCCACTTCTTAAGTCTGCAATTCTTTTTATCTACAGTGCTATTTTGCCACTCTTAAAGACAACAATCGTTGCTTGTGTTTACTTGGTGATTTTCCACTTCTTAAGTATGCAATTTGTTTTTATCTACAGGGCAATTTTTCCACTCTTAAAGACAACAATCATTGCTTGTGTTTACCTGGCGATTTGCCACTTCTTAAGTCTGCAATTCATTTTTATCTACAGGGCGATTTTTCCACTCTTAAAGATAACAATCGTTGCTTGTCTTTACCTGGCGATTTGCCACTTCTTAAGTCTATAATTTGTTTTTATCTACAGGGTGTTTTTTCCACTCTTAAAGACAACAATCGTTGCTTGCGTTTACCTAGCGATTTTCCACTTCTTAAGTCTGCAATTTGTTTTTATCTACAGGGCGATTTTGCCACTCTTAAAGACAACAATCGTTGCTTGTGTTTACCTGGCAATTTTCCACTTCTTAGGATTGCACTTCATTTTTATTTTAAGGGTGAATTTTCCCTGCGATTTTATTCATCTGACATGTTGTTTTTCTTCTCCATCAATTGCATGCGCCTTAATGGTTAATGGGGGTGTAATGGTGGGAATTTTTGTGTAATGGTGGATTTTACTGACAGTGTTACTGCATTTCTCGTGATAGCGATTCTACTTATTCCATGACTATTTTTTTTTTAAATCGTGAATATCTGACATCGAAGGTATAGGTTGTATGGCAACATTTTTAATTACTATATGACAGAGATTTGTTGCCTGACAACAAATTGAAAATATAGGGAGCATAAATCCCATGCATTTAGACTACAGGGTCTTCATCTTGTATTCCATTAATATCATCATTAGTTGTTAGTAGTAATTAAAAACATGTAATAAATCATGCAAGATTTCTGCGATTTTGCCAATGGTTAACCTCTGTTATTAATCTCTACCATTAATCATTATTAATCTCTGGGAATTTGCATCTTCAAGTCTTTATTATCTCTGTGTCTTCATGTATTTATTAATCGTTGTGACTTGCCACTTTTCTCTGCATCTTCATGGTGATTTGGTTTGGAGGTGGCAACCAATTTATCTCTATGTCTTCAGGTCTTTTTGCCAGCCTTGTCATTTGACCACTCTTTCCTTTACTTGTACTTGATTGCAATTTGATTGCTCTGAAAACGTTTGGCGCATAGCTAGATTCAACGACCTTTCTTGTAATGTATAGCTTGATTTATATGGCATGGTTAAATGATTGGTATAATGTGATTTTAATACATAGAGTTATCTTGTATTATTGTGCAACGGTCTCCTGTTAACTTAGCATTATTATAACATGTATCATTGTTATCATTGTTAACTTAGCATGTATTATTGGGTTATGTTATCCTCATGACAACGATAACATGGCAATTTTTTTTTGGACAACATTCTTCTGTTATTAATTAGCATTGATAATTATTGTTGTTGGATAACGTTTAATAATAGCATTAAATCTCAATGAATAACATCGAGGTGACAATTATTTATAAACATCAAGACAACATTAAAATTGCATTGAATAACGTCAAATGAATTTTATTTATAAACTACAAAACCACATGAAAATAGCCCGCTTTAATGGCATTGTCATTTCTCAGCAGTTTATTTTTAATGTTAATAGACAACTTGTTATTATAGTACGGTTAATATAACTAGAAGGAATGTTGTAATTTAATTTGTTAATAAGTGTTATAATCGTAGCATTCTACAATGATATTGTTAAAATTGTGATATAATGTTAATTGCTAAGTTAGATTGTAATTATGGATTAGTTTAGAATTTCCCAATTAGATTGTAATTAATGCTTAAATTAAATTGGTGAGTATTGACTAAATTGTAAATTAGACTTGCTAAATTATATTGTAATTAATGCTAAATTAGATTTGTAATTATTGACTAATTTATACTTGATTAATGTTTTGGGTTGTTGGCGAAGTCACGTAACAATTGCGCATTGTTTTTTAGTAACGTCATCTAGAGTCTGGTCCACTGGTTGCTTCGGGTGTGGGTGTAGTATTCTTGTCAGTTGTTTCGCCTCCTAGCGCGCTAGATTTTCTTGAGTCCTTGGTCCCATTAGGATATGTTGCACCAAGGTTATTGACATGCCTATCACATGGGGACGACATGATTCCTGATGAGGGGATCATGGTGTGCCCTATTGGATAGCGACGAATGATAACTTGGCCAGAGTTGGTGCTTTCCGTGTGAGTGTTGTTGAGCATTGTAAGTTTGCTTTTGGCACATGGGTTGAACGCCTTCATGTGTTTGGTTCACACACCTTGAGATTCTAGTCCTTGGTAGTCAATGCATTGTGCCGGGAGGGGGATGTTATCCCTTATCTTGTAGGTGTGGTCTTGTTTGCGTGGGGCGGGTAGTCGTTTCTCCTTGTTGTTTTACACATGTTTCGCCCAGTTTCTCTTGTGCTGGTGTGTGGATTCGTAATTTTTTGTTGCCTGTTCTACGAGGGTGGTGCTCGCCGTCAGATGTGTTGTTTAGCCGTAATCGTTGTTGTCGTCTTGTTTAAAAAAAATAAAATTGCATCTTCTGCTTCACTTATAGTCCTAATGAAGGGGTCGTTACATATGGTATCAGAGCGGGTTCAACTCACGACTTGGGATCACGACGAATTTCGTTGATATGATATTTGATTATAATGTTGCTAATTAAGTTGACTTTTAATCATGCAGGTAATCATGGTTATAGGATGTCGCAGAGGTAGACAATGGGGTGCTAAGGGAGGAGGCGCAACGCCTCCAGTAGCATCCATGCCTGAGGGGACTAACCCCCAGGGAGACGAACAGGTTGTCAGGCAGGAGAAGGTAGCGATGGGTGATGTGGTTGGGCTAATGAGATCTTTTCAGCGCATGTCTGAGGCACTGATAAACCATTTGGACAGAGATGCGGCTAGGGTGTCAGCACCCCCTGAGGGTCCACCGCACGCTCAAGTTGGTACTGGTAGCATTCACCGCGAACTCGAGAAGGTCAAATTTCCCAACCTCTTTGGTGCCCCAGATAGCGCAGCCACCGAGGCATGGTTGGAGAATATGGCGATGTGATTTTCACTTCGCGACTATACCTCCAACATGAAGGTCCACATGGCGGTCTTTCAATTGAAGGGGAGCTCTCTTCTATGGTGGAAGATGTTCCTGCTGCAACTAAACATGGTCGTCGAAGATGTGTCATGGGAACTGTTCGAGGAACGGTTCCAAGAGAGGTACCTATCAGAGGAATTCATTGAGTGTCAACTCAACGAGTTCAATGCCTTACGACAGAGAAACCATACAGTGTCCGAGTACGAGGCTCATTTTATGGAGCTGCTTTGGTATGCTCTGCATCTTAATACTGAGAAACTTAAGGTCAATAGGTTCGTGTTCGACCTTAATGGAAACATACGTGCAAAGGTCAAGATTCTGATGCCTCAGACCATGCATGATGTCGTCCAGAAGGCCCTCATAGTAGAGGAGGAACTTATCAGTGGGGGTCAGAGTTGGACTCCAGCAAGACCAGCAGGGCAGGTGTCATCTGGTGTGAAACAACATCAGACACCAGCTAGCCATATGCCTGGATATTGTGGATTCCAGAGGGGATCCACTTTCACTACACCTCGACGACCAGCGCCTCAACAACAAAATCCTTACCGAGGACCACCACATCAGCAACAACGTCGACCGCAACAACATCAGTTTAGGCTTGTTCAATAGAACAGACCCAGATTCCAGGCCAGTGGGTCGTCAACTTCTACTTCGGGTACCAGGAGTACTGGACCGAAGAAGAGGTGTTGGACATGTGGGGAGCCACACTACCAACGCGAATTCCTAGTGGATGTTAAGAACCAAAATATATCTACAAATATAATCACCACAAATACTGAATACAAAATAGATCCACAGATCAAGATAGAAGAAACCACACTTTATTATGACCAAACCCTTGAGGTAGGGAAACACCATACAATGGATCCTATTATGGAAGAGATCCTCTCTTGTTCATTTTCCTCTTCGAGGGGGCCTCCTCCTATTGAGCTACAACTCACAATAAAATAATCCTCTTCATATCCCATTACATTGCTTGAACCTCTTTATATAGTGCTACCATCACTTAAGAAAATTCTAGAGGAGGAATCTTCTAGAATTAGAACCTTCTAAGAAGTCCTCTTACATTTATTATATCTAATTAGCCATTTATTATATCTAACTACCATAGTGGGCCTTATTTAATAATATAGTGGACCTAGTCCACCTTACATTGAATGGCCTCTACTATTATCACTATGGGCCCTCTGCCCCCCCCCCCNATATACCAAGGTCCCATGGATAAGTGTGGACCATAGTGCTGAAGTAGACTAGATAACTAGGGTCCCATTGAGAAATGGAATCCACCATGATGAAGTAGTCCAACCGCCATTGTAAACTAGGTTCCCATGTCCAAGTGCACATGTGAACTCCACATGGAAGATATCGGCACCCAATAACCAACTAAAAATGATGCTCCCAATACTGACACTTATCATGTGGATCCAAATAAGAATATCCAGCCACATAGTGGGAAAGGATCAACACTGAATCTGGAAGGAACAATACCATTGTAGAATATGCAGGTTGGACGCTGGTAATCATAACTAGCTCTTGATGTGGGGCATTGATGTTCTCTACAGAAGGTGGAGTAGAGTCATCAAATAAAATATGGAAGTGGTTGTCATCCCAGAAATGACAACTATCCATATACCAATCATCACAATCGACATTGAGATCATACCAAGCATATATTTCTTGATTATAATCATCCTTGATGTATTCCATAAGAAATCTCTCCTGCATGCTATCCAATGAATCTTGAATACAACGAAAACTATCATTGAGGCCATCTCCAAAGGCATCCAATTTGACATTCAATGTGTCATACAATTGGGATTTGAATGCTTCAAGAATTTATTTGAGGGTTTGAGAGGAAATAGCCATATGATCACCCTATGAACTCTTCGTTCCTGCAATTGTCACGAAAAGACCCAAAAAACAAAACAATAAATTACTGCAGAAAATCGTGGCGTTTTCCAGAAAAACCGTGAAAAACTGTTGAATTTAAAATGCTCATAACTTCACTTATCGGACTTCATTTCGGCTAATTGTTTTTTTAGATTGGGTGAAATTGTGAGAGGAACTCAGATCTTTAATTTGTTTGGGAAAATTTGGCCTCCAGCTGCTACAGAAATAAATAAAAAATCACGCTGTCGTCTGCGTAAAAAACCCTAAAAAATTGCATATTTTAAAACTTTAATATCTTGACTTTTCGGACTCCGTTTCAAACGATTTTTTTTCTCAACGTGGGTATTTTTCTGAGAGGAAATTAGACCTACAACCTGTTTCTGCAAAGTTTGCACAGAAATATAACGAAAATTTCTGGAATGTCGCGACCCTCTTTTTTCTTCTCCGAAAAAATATCTGCAAAAATAAAAAATATTTGCCCACAACGTCTGCCAAAGAAAGTGCTCTGGTACCACTTGTTAAGAACCATAATAGATCTAAAAATATAATCACCACAAATATTGAATACAAAATAGATCCACAGAGCAATATAGAAGAAACCACACTTTATTATTACCAAATCCTTGAGGTAGGGAAACACCATACAATGGATCCTATTGTGGAAGAGATCCTCTCATGTTCATTTGCCTCTTCGAGGGGGCTTCCTCCTATTGAGATACAAATCACAATAAAATAATTCTCTTCATATCCCATTACATTTATTGAACCCATTTATATAGTACTACCATCACCTAAGAACATTCTAGAGGAGGAATCTTCTAGAAGTAGAACCTTCTAAGAAGGCCTCTTACATTTATTATAGCTAATTACCCATTTATTATATCTAACTACCATAGTGGGCCTTATTTAATAATATAGTGGACATAGTCCACCTTACATTGAATGGCCTCCATTATTATCACTATGGGACCTCTGGGACCCCCCACTACCTCTCTAGCTACCTTACAGTGGAGAGGACTAGAGTGTATGGATCAGCCGGACCCACTACTGTGGGAGATTTGGGCAAGGCCCATCGGATTCATGTAGTGGTGAATAAAAGCTAGGAAGATCACCAGTCGACTGTGCTCGAGACGTCAGGTACCATCACTGACTATACCCTTATTATTTTGATAGATCTCGATGCTACCGAGAGTTTCATTTCTGGTGTAACGCTAAAAAGGATTAAGGTAAAGGCAGTCGAACATGATGAGTTTATCTTCGCAGAGATGGCTTCGGAAGCCAAATAGAAGGTTGGAGGAAAGGTTATGGGTTGTACCCTTAACCTGGGAGAGTTTGTCACTAGGGCCAACCTGTATGTCATGATCTTAGGATCTTATGAGATCGTGATTGGTATGGACTAGTTGGAATCGCATGAGGTGATACTCAACTATAATATGAAATGATTGAGCTTGGTCGATGATGAGGGACAAAGATGCGTGATTGTAGGGAAGAACCAAGGAATTTACCTGAGGTTCATCTCTTCCTTGCAGCTACGGAAGAGCATGTGAAAGGGATGTAAGATTTATGTGATCCTTGCGTTAAAGGAGAAGGGAGTAGCAGAAGGTTTAGAACACCCTTCTAGTGGTGAGAGAGTTTGCAGACGTCTTTCCGGAGGAGTTACCTCAGATGTCGCCGGAGAGGGAATTGGAGTTTACGATAGACCTAAAATCGGGGACTGGACCAATAGCGACAACACCTTATCGTATATCGACCCCGGAGTTACAGGAGTTGAGAATGCAACTGAAGGAGTTGTTGGACCTAAGACTTATACGTCCAAGTGTTTCACCGTGGGGCATGCATGTTATTTTCATACAAAAGAAGGATGGGTCGTGGAGGCTCTGCATTGACTACCGTCAATTGAACAAGGCAACGATCAAGAATCAATATCCATTGCCGAGGATTGATGATCTGTTCGATCAGATGAAGGGTGCGATAGTGTTCTCAAAGATCGATTTGTGATCAGGGTATCACCTGTTACGGATCAAGGAGGATGACGTCCCTAAGACAGCCTTTAAGATGAGGTTTGGGCATTACGAGTTTACTGTTTTACCGTTTGGACTGACAAACACCCCATGGGTATTTATGAGTTTGATGAACGGGGTGTTTCGCGAGTACTTGGACAAGTTCATCCAAGTATTCATTGATGATATTTTGATTTACTCTCAGACGACGGAGGACCATGATGAGCACTTGCACTTGGTACTCTAGTGTATGCGAGAGCACAAATTGTATGGGAAGTTGTCCAAATGATTTTTTTATCAATCGAAGATTCACTACTTAGGGCATGTCATCTCCAACGAAGGTATCGTCGTGGATCCAACAAAGGTCAAGGCTATTATGGAATGTCCTGTGTCGAAAAATGTCACGGAAGTGTGTAGCTTCATGGGTTTAGCAGGATACTATCAAAGGTTCGTCGAGGGATTTTCTAAGATAGCAAACCCAATTAGGGAGTTATAGAAGAATAAAAAGAAGTTTGTTTGGATTGAGAAATGCGTAGAGGCATTTCAGAGGATCAAGGAGCTATTGACAACAACAACGATACTAAAGGTCCCTGACATGGACGCAGACTTCTTGGTATGCACTGATGCATCCAAGGAAGGCTTAGGCAAAGTCTTGATGTAAGATAGTCGAGTGATCGCTTACATCTCGAGTAAACTGAGAAGGCATGAGGAAACCTATGCGACACATGATTTGGAGTTGTTAGCCATTGTATATGCCTTGAAGGTTTGGATACACTACCTTGTTGGATGAAAATTTGAACTAAAGACGGATCACTGTGGACTACAACACATATTTACACAAAGTGACCTGAACGCATGACAACGACGTTGGTTAGAACTGCTTAGCGAGTATGATTTCAAGATTTATTACATAAAAGGAATAGTGAACCGAGTGCTAGATGCATTGATTCAGAGACCACACATCATTTCAGTGTTGCCTCTTCAGACGAATATATGTGAAATGATTCTAAATTTACAACGCAACGATGACTGGTACAAATAGGTCGATGATTTTATCAAACAAAACACAATCATGGTACCAAGATTTGGAGCATTTACGTTTGACGACGATGGATTATTGAGATTTAAAAATTGGATTTACATACCACCGAATGACGAGTTGAGGAGCTTGATCCTAAACAAGGCTCATAGAGAAGTATACATGGCTCACCCGAGAGTCACGAAGATGAGGGAAGACCTCAAATCCTTATTCTTTTGGAAAGGAATGAAGGAATCCATAGTCAAATATGTGGCCAGATGTCTAGAATGTCAGTAGGTAAAGGATGAACATAGAAATCCAACAAGATTACTACAACCACACGCTATTTCAGAATCGAAATAGGAGGTCATTTCGATGGATTTCATTGTTGGATTTCCACCGACGACAATGAGACACGACTCGATTTTTTCAGTAGTCGACACTCTGATGAAGAGTGCTCATTTTATTCTAGTGCGTACGACGTATCAGGCACCTGACATAGCTAGAGTTTTCATCAGTGATATTTTGAGGCAGCATGGCGTGCTTAAGAGGATTATATCCGATCGAGGATCGGTGTTTACTGGACGATTTTGGACTAGTTTCTAAGAGGCCTTGGGAACCCAACTTAAATTTAGTATCGTGTATCACCCAGATACTGACGAGCATACCGAATGAACAAACCAAATCTTGGAAGACATGTTGCGTATGTATGTGTTGGACCAACAAAAGTGTTGGGAAGAATTCTTGCCATTGGTAGAATTCACTTATAACAACAGCTACCAAAGCACCATTAAGATGGCGCCTTTTGAGTTCCTTTATGGGTGACCATTTCAGACGCCTTTGAGTTGGTATTAGCTTGAGGATAGGGTCCTGGTGGGACCATAATAGATCCAAGAAATGGAAGAGAAAATGAAAACAATATTACAAAGGATTAAAGAAGCGCAGGATCGACATAAGAGTTATGTCGATGCACACCGTGTCGATCAAGTCTTCTTGCGGTTAAAACCACATAAGAGTTCGATCAAGATTGGAAAGGGAGATAAAATCTCTCCTAGATTTGTGGGACCTTTAGAGATTTTGGAGAGGAAGGGGCCCATGGCCTATCGACTAGTCTTGCCTGATACTTTGAGGCGTATGCATGATTTTTTTCACGTATCTGTTTTGAGAAATTATATTAGTGATCCTACACATGTTATTGACATCAGTTCCTTGCAGGTATTGGATGAGGGGGCGCTCACGGATGAGACGATACGCATCCTGGATCATCGCATTCGATAGCTACGACGTCGAACAGTAGATCAGGTCAAGGTCCAGTGGGACAACTATAGTCCGCACTTGACGAATTGGGAGGACGCATATGATATGCGCTAGCAGTTTCCATTTTTGTTTGATAGATAGACTTATGATACTGTGATACACATTTCGGCACTTATATACTGTGAAACTTTGAGAAAAAGTTTAGACCAAGAGGGGGTGTATGTAATATCCTTTGAGGACACTTGCTTGCAAGTGATCCAGATTATTATACTATTGGGCATTTGATTATGATTATGAGGCGTTATGGATTGATGACATGTTATTTTGCTGTATTGACATAGACAGGTGCTATTGACTCGGTTTTCCTGAGTGTGCAGGATTTTGGACCTCAAGGATGCAGAGGCATCGATGAAACCCCTTGGACTACGGAAAGAGTCGGGGAGTGGACTATTGGGGGTTGACGATAGCTTTCCTACCAGACTCACATGTGGAGTAGAGGGGTCACGCACGATAACCAGAGATGTTGAGGGAGAGGTGTGGACAATATCCCTTCCACAGCCTACTAGCACTCTTGTCGTGGCTCAAACTGTAGGTTAACGATTACCTAGTTCAAGAAGACCCGTGATGCTGTGAGGGCCAACTGTGACAGTCGCTCACGATGATTCTAAGGGGCGCTCAATAAGGCAGGGGCCTTATTCCTTAGAGGACCTTAGTCTCCCACAATATCACCTGGTGGAGTATTGACTCCAGGTTTTTTTTATGTCTACCAATTTAGTCAAGAGGCGAGTGGCACCTTTGGAGCACGTAGTGCGTCCTGAAGGGCACGTCGTGCAAGGGAAACATAATGAGGTGAGTGGCACCCTTGGATCACCTAGTGCGTCTTGAAGGGAATGTCACATTGTTATTAATAAATGAATAAAACTAGATGGCTTTAGAACGAATAACCTGATAAGAAAGATTTAAAAACAATTTCCCTAATAAAATGTCGCCCAACCTTGAAAATTAAAATCTAGGTCTAGGTGATACTTGCGGTAAAGAAAAATACATATATAAAAATAAAAATAAAAATAAATAAATAATACTAATAATTATAATTAAACATGTGACAAAGGGGGGTAAGAAGCTCGATTAAATTATTAAAATCAAATTATGGAGGGATTTAAAATTTTAAAAGGGAATTAATTGTTTGTCACATATGCTAATTAAAAAGAAAAAGGGGAAAAGGTAATTTTCTACACTTGCCAATTTGAGTTTTAAATGAAAAGGAAAAGAGGGAAATTTAAAAGAATTAGGAAACTATGAAAATGAGGGAAACCTACAGAGAAAGGGAAACATAAGGAAAAAGAAGAAAGACCAATTTAGTAAGGTATCTTGCATTTAAGAACTTTCTAAATTGAACTCAACTAGTGAATTAGTAAGGGGGTAAGACATTAAGATCTGTAAGGGAATATGGGGACACCTAGGAGCGATTCTAGGAATGCTTTTAGGTGGGTGAGGGAAATATGAGTAATTAATTAATTAATGAAATTAATTTATGGTGCAATGAAGGGGATGGGTGACACATGTACAGGGAGAATTATTATGAATTAAATTATTGAACAATAAATTAAATGGGATTTTGGGAAAGTAAATGACTTAGAAACTCTATATAAAGGAGGGAGGAGAAGGATGATGGATCTCTTCTAGGATGCATAACGTTACACTACAGAAATTTAGACTTGACTGACTTAGCTAAGTATCTTGTGGGAGTTGGGATACCCAGCTCGGTGAGGAGTGGTAGCTCGGCCTTGCGAGGCAAGCTGGGAGCTAGTTGTTCTCCGTTTTAGTGTGCGTGGCCCCTTTGTGGCTTGGGGGGCTAAGGGGGAATAAGAGTACCCCTAGCGTTGTCTGGGAGGTATCAGTGAAGTCTCATCGGTCAGCAAGCATGAGTTGCATGGAGCGCGCGAGATAACGAATTAGAGCGAATGACTTGGGCTGCAATACGCTTACTTTGATTCTGCATGGTAGATTCTTATTATACCTCACGCTTTCAATTCTCTATTTTTAATTGGGTAAAGAAAATGTTTGACTTAGCAGTTTAATTGATAACTTAATTTCCCCATAGCCTTAAGCTCATTGTTGATTGATTCCCTTGGCTTTCGATCCCTGCATGTTGTGACTGTCCTTTGGTTTTGTTGATTTTTGTGAAGAGTTGAGCTTTTCATCCTCATCCCTAGTTCGTCAGTCCATTCCTGAGCAATCGGCCAGGAGCCGAATCGACGTTCGTCACTTTGGTGCACAACGACCTATAGATTCTAATGCCCTACTTTTCTATGCGTGGATGATGAGTGAAATATGTGTTTTCCCAGCAGTTTTCCCCTTCTTATCTTTGCACCTTGATCTCCACCTTGTTTTTGTCTCTGCATGTTATATCACCTCTATGTCCTAATCGTTCTTGGCATCTGAAAACTATGTTTAGTGTTTTCTTCATTTCAACACACTCAACCACGAAATTTCTAACTCTGTGTTTTTATATGTTGCTGGATAATTTAACTCTGCTTTGTAATACCTTCTTGGCAATTTAACTCTATGTTTTTTTTTTTTTTTTTGGCAATATTCTTTGCAATTTTTATACCTCTGCACCTTAATATTCAAAGACTTCTTAAGACTGCAATTCATTTTTATCTACAGGGATATTTTTCCACTCTTAAAGACAACAATTGTTGCTTGTGTTTACCTAGAGATTTTCCACTTCTTAAGTCTGCAATTCGTTTTTATCTACAGGGCGATTTTGCCACTCTTAAAAACAACAATCGTTGCTTGTGTTTACCTGGCAATTTTCCATTTCTTTAGTCTTCAATTCGTTTTTATCTATAGGGAGATTTTTCCACTCTTAAAGACAACAATCGTTGCTTGTGTTTACCTGACGATTTTCCACTTGCTAAGTCTGCAATTTGTTTTAACTACAAGGCACTTTTTCCACTCTTAAAGACAACAATCGTTGCTTGTGTTTACCTGGCGAGTTGCCACTTCTTACGTCTGCAATTATTTTTTATCTACAAGGCCAATTTTCCACTCTTAAAGACAACAATCGTTGCTTTTATTTACCTGGCAATTTGCCACTTCATAAGTCTGCGATTCATTTTTATCTACAGAGCGATTTTGCCACTCTTAAAGACAACAATCGTTGCTTGTGTTTACCTAGCGATTTGCCACTTCTTAAGTCTGCAATTCGTTTTTATCTACAAGGTGATTTTTCCACTCTTAAAGACAAAAATCGTTGCTTATGTTTACCTGACGATTTTCCACTTCTTAGGACTGCATTTCATTTTTATTTTAAGGGTGAATTTTCCCTGCGATTTTATTCATCTGGCATGTTTTTTTTCTTCTCCATCAATTTCCTATGCCATACTGGTTAATGGGGGCGTAATGGTGGGTGTTTTTGTGTAATGGTGGATTTTAATGACAACATTACATCATGTCTTGTGACAATGATTCTACTTAGTCCATCACTGTTTTTTTTTTTTTTTAAATCATGAATATATGATAGCGAAGGTATAGGTTGTATGGCAACATTTTTAATTACTATATGACATAGATTTGTTATCTGACAATGAATTGAAAAGATAGGGAGCAAAAATCCCATACATTTAGACCACAGGGTCTTCATCTTGTATTCCATTAATATCATCAGTAGTTGTTAGTAGTAATTAAAAACATGTAATAAATCGTGCAAGATTTCTGTGATTTTTCCATTGGTTAACCTCTGCGATTTTGCATCTTCAAGTCTTTATTATCTCTGTTTTTTCATGTATTTATTAATCTCTACGACTTGCCACTTATCTCTTCATCTTCATGGTGATTTGGTATGGAGGTGGAAACCAATTTATATCTGCGTCTTTAGGTCTTTTTGCCAACCTTGTCATTTGACCACTCTGCCCTTTGCCTGTACTTGATTGCGATTTGATTTCTATGAAAATGTTTTGCGGATAGCTGGATTCAACGATCTTTCTTGTAATGTATAGCTTGATTTATATGGCATGGTTAAGCGATTGGTATAATGTGATTTTACTACATAGAGTTATCTTGTATTATTGCGCAGCGGTCTCATGTTAACTTAGCATTATTGCAACGTGTATCATTTTTATCATTGATAACTTAGCATGTATTATTGGGTCATGTTATCCTTATGACAACGCATGGAAATTTGTTTCTGGACAACGTTCTTATGTTATTAATTAGCATTGATAATTATTGTTGTTGGATAGCGTTTAATAATAGCATTAAATCTCATTGAATAACATCGAGGTGACAATTATTTATAAATAACAAGACAACATTAAAATTGCATTGAATAGTTTCAAATGGATTTTATTTATAAACCACAAACCGCATGAAAATAGTCTGCTTTAATGGCATTGTCATTTCTCAGAAGTTTCTTTTTAATGTTAATAGACAACTTGTTATTTTAGTACGGTTAATATAACTAGAAGGCATGTTGTAATTTAATTTGTTAATAAGTGTTATAATCATAGCATTCTACAATGATATTGTTAATGTTGTGATATAATGTTAATTGCTAAGTTAGATTGGAATTATGGATTAGTTTAGAATTGCCCAATTAGATTGTAATTAATGCTTAAATCAAATTGGTGAGTATTGACTAAATTGTAAATTAGACTTGCTAATTAGATTGTAATTAATGTTAAATTAGATTTGTAATTATTTACTAATTTAGACTTGATTAATGGTTTGGGTTGTTGGCGAAGTCGCGTAACAATTGTGCATTTTGTTTTTTAGTAACATCATCTAGAGTTTGGTCGACCGGTTGCTTGGGGTGTGGGTCCAGTCTTCTTGTTAGTTGTTTCGCCTCCTAGCGCGTTGGATTTTCTTGAGTCCTTGGTCCCGTTAGGATATGTTGCGCCAAGGTTATTGACGCGCCTATCACTTGGGGATGGCATGATTCCTGATGAGGGGATCATGGCGCGCCCTATTCGATAGCGACGAATGATAACTTGGCCAGAATTTGTGCCTTCCATGTGAGTGTTGTTGAGCGTTGTAAGTTTTCTTTTGGCACATGGGTTGAATGCCTTCATACGTTTGGTTCGCGCGCCTTGAGGTTCTAGTCCTTGGTCGTCAATGTGTTGTGCTAGGAGGGGGATGTTGTCGCTTATCTTGTAGGCGTGGTCTTGTTTGCGTCGGGCGGGTAGTCATTTCTCCTTGTTGTTTTACGCATGTTTCGCCCAATTGCTCTTGTGCTAGTGCGTGGAGTTATAATTGTCTATTGCCTGTTCTGCGGGGGTGGTGTTCGCCGTCAGATGTGTTGTTTAGCCATAATCGTTGTTGTCGTCTTGTTTAAAAAAAAAATAGAAATTTGCACCTTCTGTTTCGCTTATAGTCTTAACGAAGGGGTCGTTACATGGAACATATTTTTTAATTTGGGAGGGATTACGATTTGCATGGACCAAGAAGACCTTGGGTTTCTCAAAGGCTAGGGTTCATAGGCATAAGAAAAAAATTATAGAGGTGTATATGAAATGTTTCCCCTAATTAATTTATTGTACCTTTGTTGTATATTATTGTTTCTATAGGTTGCTACCATGAGATCTACTACTGTGATTTTTTTGAAGATTGTGTAAAAAGTTATTCCACTCTATTGCTACATTGTTTTTGTGATAGTTATTGTACTACTACACTTTCTTTGTGACAAATATTCCTCTCCATCCTACTCTTACTCTTATTGTTCTAATTTAACTATCAAAAGATATTTGTGAATCATTAATATTAAGCTCTAAAAAATTAATTTTGGTATAAAGTGCATGATATTGATTATAGGTAAATTAATAAATACTCAAGTTTGAGTTATCAAAATATAATAAATTAATGTATTTTTATATAATTTATACACACTCAATCCTTCTATAACTTTTTAGGTTGTCTCTATGAATGTTAGGGCATTAAGGTTATGGTCAAGCTAGACACCAAGTTGGTGTATGCGATTCCCTTGTTTGTGGGACAAAGGACCCCCTCCACGCAACAATGATTTGACCGATAACGTCTATGGAGGTGTACATACCATACCCCCTATGGATTTGAACATGTGTTTCCTCATATGACCTCCTATGAGGAAACACATGTTCTTAACCATTAGGCCCACTCAAGTTGTATCATTATGCTAATTACATCACGATGAAATTTAAGAATTCAAGAAATTGTATTTTTTTTTCTGTAATTTTAATTTTAAATTGTTTGTTGGTTAAAAGATTCATTTCCTAAAGTTATTAAATAAAATTATTTTGATGATGTTGAATATTTTGGAAATAAATTGTGTAAGAAATTTTTAATGTCTAATGTTTCGAATATACACTCTATCCATACTAAAAACACATAAAGCTGAAAATTATTTTCTTTATGACATTATTGGTCACAATTTTTTTATTATTATTGTGTTATTTACAATTCACGAAAATGAAATAAAAATTGTAATTTAAAGCTACCCTTTAACTTTACCACATAGTCATAGACTAATAATTGCTAAGTGGTCAAGGTGATTGTTATGATACTAAATGTAAATAAAAACCCATCCACATCCTATAACGAAGTACTTTACCACATCCACATCCTATAATAAGGAGTAGTAATCCATTACAAGTTACTCCAATCTTCTTCTCTTATTTATAAATTCAATATTTTATATTTCACCATCCCATCTTGAAAATAAATTATAGTCAAATATGATTTTTAAGCATAATTCAATATTTTATATTTCACCATCCTATCTTGCAAATAAATTATAGTCAAATATGCTTTTTAACAATTCACAACGCATATTTCATA
>ML785625.1:370348-385427 GCA_009831015.1 Picea engelmannii | reverse complement strand
ATAGAGTTGACTAGCGTTTATTAGGATAATGTGTTGTCATCTAAAATAGATACGTATCCAAACTTGCTTAACTTTTGGGATATTTAGTATGTAAGGTTGTTGATTAAGCTTGTTGATCTTAAGAATCATAGTAATCCGTTACAACTCCTCTATAGAAGACCCTTTATGGCAATGATAGAGGTTCTTATATCCGAAACTTTGTTCAATTTCCCTTTCAATTTGTGGTTCTTATAAGTCTCCCTACTTACATATTACCTAGTTGTCTTCCTAATATTATTCCATGTCACTTTCTATTCTACTTTTAATGAAAAGGAGTCTTAAGTCCTAGGAACATCCATTTAATAGGTATTTTGAAATTGATTTTTTAAGTTTGTACATCATTATTTTAAAAGTGAGGTGAAGATGTTACAAAATCAATTTTATGAAATAGTATTAAAGGAATATGGAATTCCAAAAGTGAAAATGAATGAATTTTAATAAGAGGTGATGTTGATAGACACCATTATAACATTGAAGTAAAAGTAATCATAACTCAACATATGGAAATAATGATTAAAATATAAGATTTTTGTCACAATAGGTAATTTATAGTTAACTCAAAGAGTAACTAACTCTCATAAAGAAAAGAATATTTAATTAAACTTATCACCTTAGGTATGTTTAGATCTTGTTTTTCTGCCTCAACCCATGCATTAGTTGACTAAGTTGGGTTCAACTTTATTTAGTCCAATTGACCAATTAATTGCCTAGTCGACTTCTTAGTCTACCTTTTATTGTGGATTGAATGTCTCCAAAAGATTTATAGATGTGATGAACCTATTGTTCCAAATCTCCCCATTATCACAACACTTTGGAGACTCAAGAGGTGAAATTATCTTTGTACAACCCCACTTAATTGTGTCTTCCTTAATCCCAAGCAACGATCAATTGATTTGGGACTACCTTTAATTGGTCCAATAGATAGAATTAACTATAACTCTGTATTAATTTTTTGTGGTTGATAGGAGAACTTCCTTTTTCTTTTTACAATACTAGATTATGATTCTAGATTTAAGATGAATTACATAATTGGAAGTCAACTTCCTATCATCTCCATGTCTAGCCTAATTTGACTTGACATAATAAACCAATGGGTTCACATTCTTTTTATAATACTTTATACCAAACTGATATATATCCTTGATATAGTGAAAAAAATGCCATCTGATTCACCATTCACCATCTAAAGTATCATCATTCACTTGTAAAAAATGCCATATGATTCAAAATGTTTGAAACTAAAATCAAGAAATAACTTGTCCATATTCCCATACCAAACCTTGGGAGTTGTTTGAAACCATACAAGGATTTATTTAGTGATCAAAAAAGACTTCCATATGTCAAAGCCAAGGGTTTTCTCCATATAGATATCCTAAGTGAGGTCACCATATAAGAAGCACTCTTGGAATCCATATGATGTACCTCCCATCCAAGTAGAGTAGAAAGGAATATAATAACCCTAATATAATTCATCTTTGTAATATGCGAAAAGGTCTTGGTGTAACCGATATCTTCCTATTGAGAAAAAAATATTTTCTTATAGTTGAATCTTATGCCTTTCAAGGACAACTTCAGATGTGAATTTAGTCATGTAGAACTAAGTCACAAGTTTTATTATTCATCAAGGAATTTGCTCTTCGACCATAGAATTCTCCCATTTAGGTCTACCATATACATCTACATATGTATGAACATCAATACCTCTAGTAATATACCCATTTTGACCCCCCTAATTAAATGTGTAATTAATTACACTAATTATTGTTTTAATCTCAGTATGGATAATTAATACAATGACATGATGACCTTGACATGTTAATATTGTAAACATTATATCCTTAAATTAATAATAAAATTCTAACATCTAACTAAGAGAATGAGCACCTACATGGACAAAGATACCATAAGTGGGGAATAGTGTGGAGAGCAAGAAAAAGGGTTCAATATGCCTAAGGATCCCTGATCACCCTTGCCAAATTATTTTATGATGCAAATCTTACCATGAGAAATTATCCTCCATTTAACTTTGATGACTTTACATGCTAGTCATTGAATGTAGTTGGTGGAAGGACCACCTTCCACAATTATGAGAGGAATGGGTTGAGTACTTTGAGGATACGATTGGTTAAAGGTGTGGTCAAATCACCTGATATAAACTTCTCCATTGGAATTCGTGCTTGGTTATTGAAGGGAGAGTGCATGGATGGAGAGAGATATTCATTCAATAGGAAGGGAGAAGACCTATGCGTGGGGGTGTAGGAGAATACCTACATTTGTGCATGATCTTGAACAATAGAGGGAATAATGTGTGCATGAGCCTAAGAAACAGAGGGAAGAATCTGTGCATGAGCCTAAGAAATAGAGGGAATAATGTTTGCATGAGAAAGGATGCACATGAACTGATAAATGGTTTGTTGGATTGAAGACTGAGTAGGAAAGAGAATTAGGTCATGATCTAAGTCAAGATGAGTGCTAAACCAATCAAAAATTCCTTGGATCAAACCATAAATCATGTGGAAAATTCTTGTGAAAGATAGTGAGTGGGACATAGAGCTTAGGCCATGTTGGGCACATGAGAATAACTAAATGGATAATTTTCCTTGAGGGGACTATGAAGTAGTGAAAGGGAATTTGTTCTAGTAGAAGAGGTTCCTTGATTTTTTGGAGTTCGTGACAGTGGTGAGGAGTTTCCTATGAGGTTGTCCCTTGAAGAGTTTTCTAGTTTCCCATAACTACTAAGAGTTGACTAGATTCACTTCATGGTATCATGGTCTATCTAGGGGGTGTCCAATAGTAGAAATATCATGTGTTGTTGTTCCTATGGTTTGGTGGAAAGGGCTCACCCTCAGTCAATTTTTTGAGTTGTCTTCAAATTTAGATAAGTGTATTTACCTTGTTTGTATCTCATATGATTCCATGTATTTTATGAAATGCACTCAAAAATTGATATAATAAATGATAAATGTAGTGGGATGATGAGGGAAATATATTGCATGAAATTTGTAGGAAATTCTATATGCACATTTGCAATGAATTTTCTATTTTATACCTTGGGAAATTATTTTCCTATGTATAGCATTCATAAGGTCTATCTTAGACAAAGTCTTTTTGCATGCCTTTGGTAAAGATGTTATTCTTAGAATCTAGATTGAATTATCTTCTAGATGCATACATTCCTAAGGACTTTAAGTTATAACACTTAAGTAACTTTATTTTTCCTAGTGTATGTTTCAAATCCAGTGCAATGAATTTCTAGTTTGTGTATCATGATAATAGTTTCTTGTTTGGAGGTAGGAGGTCATATGAAGCTAGAGGCTTAGTTGAGAGTTAAGCAAGGAATGGATAGATTACAATCCCATAAGCCTATTTTCTTACTGGACCTTATGTTTTCTATGCTTGAAGAAATATTTTCTTGGTTTCCCTGATGAATTACCCATTCATTTTGTATATGAAAATCTTTAATGTAAAATATGTCTTTTCTTTTTAATGAATTTCATGTGTAATTGGATTGAGTGAATTGGGCTGATAAAGTGTGTTTGGGGGTTAATTAAAAACTCGTGACTAATGCATTTAGTATAATGCTATGAAAATGCATATTTTCCCTCAGTCCATTTTAAAGAAATAAATTGGTTGTGGTATGAGATTTTATCTTGGAAAGGATTGCATGTGATCAAATGACATAGGAAATCCTTCTCATTATGATAGATTTATGAAAGTTGTATGATTATCTAATGAACATTTTTTTTTAATTATATGTATCTGTGAGATTGTTACCAAGCACGTTACTAGTTTAAAAGAGAATGATGGATCGTGCAATTCATTTAAATTGTATATAAATATATGTGTTTGTAAGGAGATCTAGATGGACATGCCTTTTTCCTGAGAAAATATTTATTTTAAAGGCATTAGATCCATTTCTTATGTCTTTTAGAATCCAAGGGGAGTGTTAAATAAGTGTAATCTCTTGTGGAGAACACTTAGCTAATTTTTTGAAAAGTTTGAAGGGAAAACTTGGAAAATTTAGCATATCATATGAAAATTAAGTTCATGTGATACAATGCATATCACACAAATATAAACTAGGTGAGATACAACCCATATCGCATGAAGACATTTTTTGTGTGACACAAGTGAAGAAATCGATAGGAAGAGTATACGACTTTGAAAAACTAGGAGAAGTTCAGGATTATCACATGAATACAAAACATCATGCAATGCACCATATCACACAAAGATAAAATTCATGCAATATACCACAAGAACAATTTATTTGGGAGATACGATAAGGGAAGGATTGTCACAAGGTTGAAAAAGTTCTAAGATGTGACAAATAGGGGGGAAATTTTGGAGGAAGGAGTTTCTATCGTGACAAAAAAAAAAATTGAGGATGGGACATATCGCAAGAAAGATAACTTTCTTGTGATACATTACAAGAACCAAAAAATTCTAGTGATCGAACAATGATATGGAATATCCTATCGCATAAGAGAAAAACTTCCTTGTTGCAATATGTCACAATTCTTAAAACTTCAGGCACAATAAGAAGTTATTGGGAGATGTGATATGACACATGGGGGGGGTTTGGAGTTGCAATAAAGGGAGATGGTGATCCTTATTGCATAGATAAAAATATTTGGAGGAACAACAAGGCTATCGCATAGTATAAAAACTTTGAGAGTGTGATATGTCACACAATACAATTTTTTTACCAGTGCAATATGGGGAAGGAGAAATCCCTCTTTCTCAAGAGAGAAAAATTTCTTGGTTGCAACATGTCACCAAAAAATATTTTTTTGGCATGATAAGGAAGTTCAGAACGATGTGATACAGTGAATTCAAAAAAATAGTTGTGAGCATGATGGGAAATATTATGGGAATGTGATATAGTGCACGAGAGAACATTTTCTAAGATGTAGTGTATCGCATGGTGAAAATATTTGTTGTCTAATAAGAAATTTTTGGAGGTGTGATACAATGCCTTGAAGAATATTTTTCGATTTGTGACAAGATAATGAAGATGCTTCATGAAGAGTGAAACTTTAAGGTTTACCATACAACTCCATGTCATTTGGAACATGTGGGACCATTTATGAACAATGATGTGGTAGGAGAGAGAAATATCTTATTAAACTTTAAAGGGCCATAAATTTGTACTTGGATCTCAGAATTAAGCAAGAGTACATTATTGGAAATACCTAGATGAGAAGAATTACTTTGTAAGCTTAGAAGTGGAATGAGATATGTTTTTAAGAGGAAACAATCATATACCCCACCTCCTTAATTATTCATAGGGGGTTGGGTATGTTACACCTATATCACATCTACAATTAAGGAAACACCACCACACTATTTTTTTCCTCTAGTCTTCCTTAAGTATTTTTCATTACCTACATCAACATCAACAACTACAATTGTCTTAGTCACATATTAGGGAATAAAAATGTCCCTTGTAGAAGGATTCCATGCATAAAATTCACCATGAGAGTCCATAGTAAAATCATCAAGTAAGAGATTCATTGTAGTTAACTCTAATGTAGAAGGTTGACTACAATTTGGGTTTGTTACACAAATTTATTGTTCATTTGAAAAGATGGTAGACATGTCGATTGATGTTTTGTAATAGTTATCCAATTTGGAATTATTAAAAGTTTCAAATGGATCATTTTTTAAAATTCTATAGGAGGCGTTCAACACACCAAAATCATAAGCATACTCATCATAGACAACATCCCTCTTGTAAATAACTTATTGTTTGACTTGATCAAGCAACCTTTAGGCTTTCAAATCATCAAAATATCCCACGATAATATAAGGATGACTCTTTCCATTTGACTTGTTTCTCCTGTATTCTATGGTATGAGCCCAAAATATGCATCCAAACATTTTGAGATGTCCAACTAAGGGTTTCCTTCCACTCCATTTCTCAAGAGAGGTCATATCCCACACATCTTTGGTTAAATTCATGCACAAAAGGTAATTTTAGTGGTATATAGCCTCTTCCAAAAATATAGTTGGAAGACCTTTTCTCTGGAGAAAACACAATTCCATTTCAACCAAGGTATAATTCTTTATTTCATAAATGTGACCATTCTATTGAGGTGTGTAAGGTACGATTCTCTACCATGAGATACCATGTTGTGACAAGTAGTTCTCAAATTCCTTTCTCACATATTCTCCTCCATTATTAGAACTTAGACATTTCATAGGTCGATCACATTACTTTTAATTCAATGCCCTAAATTCTTTAATATTTTCAAAGGTACAATCCTTATTCTTCAAGAAATATAGCCATGTGTACCTATAAACAATCATCAACTAAGGTCAAAACATAACTTGAACTAGCTAATTATGGTTAGTTCATTGTAAAAAGGTCACTATGGAAAAGTACTAGAAACGTTATTTTCCTCCAATTATTTCTAGTCTCAAACACAGCTTGATGATGCTTTCCAAGCACACATCCTTTATATACACTATCAAAAGGAATTACCCTAGGTAGTCAAGTAACCATATTATGCTTCACCGTCAATTTTGATAATTTTGAAATTTAGATGTTTGAGTCCCTCATACCAAATTCATGTTCGGTCCTCAGTCCTAGCTATGAGTGAAATGGGTCTTGTATCCTACTTAGGGAAGTCAAGAAAATTATACAATCTATATTTAGGGTCAAGAATACCCTCAAAAACAACAACAAAGTGATTATCAATATCAATCACACTAAACCTACTAAGAAAGAATTCAACCTTCTTGCAAGTTTGAGTTAGTTGGGGTACATACAACAAATTAGCACTCAAACTTGGTACATTATACACATAAGTGATCACCCCATTTTGACATTCAATGATAACACAAACAATATTAATAAGTGCATAATCATATGCGACAAATATTTCTTCTTATGTATCTTTACTTAATGAATAAAAATAGAAGCATCCTTATCCATATGTTGTGTATAGCCAAAGTCTATTATCCACCCACTTTTCTAAGTATTATCATGAAATTCCTAATAAATACTAATAGAGAAAGTACATTTATCTCTCTTACCTTCTAAAATTTGATGATGAAAGTTTGTCAATCTACTAGTTGGCACCTCACCTTCAATATTCTTAACCTTATCTTTAGGATATTTCATCTTCTTCTAGCAAGACTTCTTAGTATTTCTTGTCTTGCCAAAACATTGAAAGGTCTTATTATTCTTACCTTTCTTACTTTATGGTTGATGATCATGATTCTTATGGTTGGTTTGGTTGACACAATCCTTATCATGGTAACATCCATTATCTTTCTCTTGATTGTATCCTAATCCTATTTCTTTATAGTTTTGACAACCATTTCCTTTAAGAAGATGGGTCTATTTATTGTTCTCATTTTTATGTTCATCAATCAATTTTTCACATTCCCTAATTAACAAACCATAGAAAGAAACAAAGGTGTATAGTCTATAAAATATTTTTTCCCTGGAAGCAAAACTAGAAAAGAGATTCAAAAAGAAAACATCATAGGATGTCTTCAAATTCACCAAGGTCAATTATATAAGGATTATATTTCTTCAAAAAATCGTTTCCACATTTACCCAATTTCAAATTAAGTTCTTTCACTTGAGCGAAATAGTCTTCATTTCTATAAAAATATGGGAGGATTAAGTGATATCATTTCTTTCTCATTTTGCACAACCTACCTTTTCTCGATCTTATAGAAAATAGTCCTTAACTTCTTTCACACTTGATTTATATATTCCTTGGAGATTTATTTCACCATGACTCCTACAACCTCATCCTTCTTCATATTAATAATGAACTTATCATGTTCATCCTTAGGGAATGGAGCCACATTTTTTGTAAATTACTAAATATCTTTACTCTTCAACAATGTTTCCATATCTTGTTACCACAATCCATAGTTAAGACCATTATAAACCACGATTCATTTCTTATAAATCATAATCAATATGAAAAACCCTAATCCAATCTACCTTTAGTCAATCTATCAAACCAGGTCTAACTTTACAGGAGTGTGTACACAAGTGATGACCCCCAAAATGACTTGTAGAAAATAGATTAGGTGTCAAACCAACAATGTTGATACCATGTTGGAGAACAAGGGAATTGTACAAGTGAATAAAAATGAATTCAAAGAAGAGGTGGTATTGATAGATATTGTTATAACATTGAAGCATAATGTTGGACTACTGAGAGTAGGGGGTGAATCAGTATGAGCACTTTATACCTCTTTTAACCACAATATATATTCTTTCACTTTATCAATAATGTTCAACAGTTTATCATCAATGTATCATCTATGATTGAATTCAATATATCATGAGAATATAATAATAAGCATCATCACATAAACAACATCACATAAAATAAACAATACACCAATATTTATGTGGAAACCCAAATGGGAGAAAACCACAGAATGATTTCTTATATATATCAAGAATTCATTCATAGGAAGCACCAAATTCAAAATTCTCCAGATGCAGCTGGAAGGAGGCTACAACCCCCTATTTAGAATCTCCAACTTGAATGAATCTACAACTCCCTGATTTCTCTAGCTCCAACCAGAAGGAGGATACAACCCCCTGGGTTCTCTGGCTTCAACCAGAAGGTGGCTACAACCACTTAGTTCTCAAGCTCCAACCTGAAGGAAGCTCCAACTCCCTAATTCTACAGATCCAACTGGAAGGAGGATAAAACCCCCTTTCCTAGCCCCGTCCTGCCTCCCTGAAGTATAAGTGTAGACCAACTATCACTGCCATAATCACTGCCACTGTCACTATCACTGTCACTTCCACTATCACTGTCACATCAACCTGTAAACTGTCACTCTATCCAACTTGTTACTGACCAAACTGTCAATCACTTTCACAACAACATGTCCAACCAATCACTCTCTAATCCACGAAATCAAATCCACTCACATCTGCATGTAACTCATGCTAATTTCACCAAGAGAATATATCAAACCATATTCTCAACATCACCAACATATTCCTCTACCAAGAATGTACCAAGATCACCACATACCATCACAATATATGTGTCTCAACCAAGTTTCAACCTATACCATGCATCAATATGTACCATCAACCATGTATCATAGTAAGTGCATCAACCACACACCAAACATGTATCAACAACACATGTACCATACCATGTGCCAACCATGTACATCAACCATCAACACCTGTACCAAACCATGTTCCAACCATGCCAATATCACCAAGATGTGCATCACGAACTATGCCAACATCAAGTGTCCAACATGCACCTCAATCATGTGTTAAACCAAGAGCTAAGCTATGCCTACAAAAGTATTATACCAATATAAAAAACACATGCATCCAATCATGTATCTCAATCATGTTATACACCATAACATTATCAACATGTAACCCTTAAAACATGCATATAAACATACATGTAAATATATAACATACCTGGTGTATGTGATCATAGACCTGCATACCTTCCTCGACTTCAACAACAAGAGAATAACATCTTCATCAAATTTTACCTTAGTCTCACGGGACTAGTTTTTGGATTAGTCACAAACCCTAACTTTAAACAAGCATAACTCCTTACCTGTAATGGATAAATGTATGAAAATTGTACAAAATATTATTCAATATATTCTCTAGAATTCCTCCAAGTTTCACTTCTTCTACCCTCCCAGAAAAGGATTTATAGAAAAAATGGAAGACCTTGCTAAATTTTATCTTATTCTAGAGAGCGAACATGTAGAGAATGCCACACGTGGAATATTTGATATCTGGATTTGAAAACCACAAAAAATATAATAAGGATTGTAATATATCCAATGCATTTTGTCTCACATAATTTGTATCTTCTATGAATAATTTATGACCTTTTTATCTGGAACACCAGTTTGAGACTAGTTCCAAGACTATCCAAAAACCTTATCTTCCAAAGACTGTTTCTCCAAAAATGCAACGACCTAGAAGCTAAAATTTCTACCATGGGTACCTTGATATGTTGTCTCAATATCCTATAGGTTTCACGATATGAATCATTATAGAAAATAATTTATAGTGAAAATGACAATATGACCTATAAATAACATACCTTAGAACACATCCTCACAAGACTTCATTCTCCCTTGCAATTTACACCTTATTTACTTCAACTTCCCTATGAAAAATGCCTCAAATATCCTTGGTTACCTCAGATAAGAATAACTTGATCACTTAGATATATATTCAATGAAATTGTGTGTATAAATCATGTACTTATGAGAGACTTCTTGAAGTGTATTTATACTTTTTCTAAGTAACCTATTTCCTTAACTTTATGACATCTTTCCTTAACTTTCGAGCTTCTTGAACTTTATTGTTACAACCAATTTACCCTTTCATTAAATACTTGTAACAAACTAGTGGATTCTCGACCATTCTTTGGGTCTTCCAAGTTCACAAAGCCATATCTCCCTGTAACATCCCGCTCTTGCGCACTGAGAAAACTTATTATTGAGGACACTTTCTCGCAAGTGATCTGGACTTTCTGATGTTAAACTATTTATCCTTGATTATGATGCGTTATGATAGATGACATGATGATTTTACTACTTTGATGTAGACAGGTGTTGCTGACTTAGTTTCATTGAGTGTGTAGGGTTTTGGACCTTGAGGATGCAGAGGCATCGATGGAACCCCCTTGGACTCCGGATTGAGTCAGGGAGTGTGCTTTTGGGTTGATTTATTTACTGTGATATTTCATTTGATTTGATGATATGATATTGACATGTTCTGACATGATTGTTGATGATGCAGGCTGATGATAGCTTGCCAACCAGACTCACATATGGAGTAAAGGAGCCACACACGATTCCAAAGAGGTTGAGGGAGAGGGGTGGACAACAGCCCTGCCACCGCCTACTAGCACTCCTACCGTGGCTCGAACTGTAGGTTAACGACTACCTAGTTCGAGAGGATCCACGATGTCGTGAGGGCAGACTGCGACAGTCGATCATGATGATTCTAAGGGGCGCGCAATAAGGCGGGGGCCTTATTCCTTAGAGCCCTTAGTCTCCCACAAGTTCACCTAGCGGAGTGTTGACTCCAGGGGTTATAGATGTCTACCAATCAATCCAGTTGGTGAGTGGCACCCTTGGAGCTCGTGGTGCATCCTGAAGGGCACATCGCACAAAAGAAACACAAGAAGCAAGTGGAACCCTTGGAGCACGTGGTGCATCCTGAAGGGCACATTGCGCAAAGGAAACGAATGAGGCGAGTGGTACCCTTGGAGCACGTGGTGCGTCATGAAGGGCACGTCGCATTGATGTGGATGAAGGAAACAAACCTAAATAGCCCTAAGACATTAACGCCCTATGAAATTCTTAAACAACTTCCCTAACCCAGTGTCCCCCAGTTCAGAATATAAGTACTAAGTCTAAAAATTTTAGGGTAAAATTTTAGTCTAACCTTAAGAACAGACCCTGGAATACAAATAACAAATTAAACAAAAACCGACCTAAGTAATAGTTGGGTCTTCAGAAAATTCTTGGGGTGCTGATGAGGGTAAGATTTAAAGTAAATCTAATAGTTTTAAAATTTTACAAAGAAGAAATTAATTCCTAACTTGTGGAAGAATGACATCACCTATGTAGTATAACATAAAGAAATTTCCAAAAAAAAACTAAGACCATTATCCTCTCATTATCCCTGTCTACATTATTAAACTATCTTCCATCACCTTAATCTCCCAGTATCCATTTCCCTTTTACATGTCCATTTCACATTATTAAATCACCATCCATCACCTTAATTTCTCATTATTCCTCTTTTATGTTGTACATCTACATTTCCCATATACATGTTTGTCATCACTTTAATCTCTCATTAAACTATATATATATATATATATATATATATATATATATTAATGATGAATTAAAATGATGGATGATGTTAAATTAAAATGATGAATAACATGCATGTAAATAGGAAAAATAAAATAATATATATATATATTATAAACAAATTGTCGTGTATTCCATAATCTCTAATTTATAGAATAAAGAAAAATTAATAATGGATTCTCTTACGTTAATTTATTAGTCCCTACCACATCTACCATTAATAAAAAGTTACGAATTTAAAAATAAAATGGATATATTAAATGGCACATTACTTTTTTTGGTTTTAAAGAAGGGAAAAAAATAAATAAATATAGGGAAACTAAGTAAAAAGGTGAAACATAGACAATTAATCAGAAAAAGAAATTAATTGTGGAAAAAGGTGGGGGGTATGAGTGACACTGGTAGGACAGAGAAATTTGAGGGTTTTTCATTAAAACTTAAATTAAATAAGATTTAGGGTTTGAGACTCTATAAAAAGAAAGGGGGAAGGGGAAAAAAAGGGGGATGGGTTGTTAGGTATGGTTATGCTACCGAAATGGGGACTTGACTGATTGCTTGTGAGGAGTTGGAAATTTCTCAGCTTGTAATAGAGTGGTAGCTTAGCCGTGGAGGCGAGCTGGGAAGCTAGGTATACCATTTGGACCGTGTGTGGCCCCTTTGCGGCTTGGGGGGCTGAGGGGGAAGCAGATTACCCCTAGAATTTGGCTGGGAGGTACTGGTGTAGTCTCTATGGTCGGAAAGCGGGAGCGGCACAGAGAAGGAGCAACGCGGAGTGCACAGACGTCATCAAGCGGGCGATAAGGCAAGGTACGCTCTCTGGTTGAATGATAGACGAATGGAAGATTTATGTTTAGGATCTGGCTGAAATATTTGGTTTTCATACTTAGACAAATCTCATTGTGTAAGGGGTGAGAAATATAGGTTACCTCTGCTGTTTAGATTAGATAGAAAATGGAAGGGAATAATTTCTCTGTGTTCTTGTTGTTTAAATTCTGTGTTTTTACAGTGGAATTTCTCTGTGGTTTTGGGTTAAATGCCTTGCATTTTTTTTTAATGAACTTGCTCTGCATTCTGGTTTTAATCCTGAGTATTTTCCTTCTTGTTGGGCATTTCGATTTTTCTGTGGACGTTGATCTCTTATGGGAAGAAAATTTTCTTTGCGTGTTGCTGGGCGTTGATTTACGTGGACTGTAACTATCTTTCACTTGCTAGGCGTTTGTATGTCTTCTGTGGGCGATTTACTCCTTGTGTCCTCTGTGATTCTTGGCCATTCATGGGAATTTCCACTCTGCATTATTTTTGCCTCTAGTGCCAGGTGATCTTACAGTCTGGTCTGGTGCGTTTTATAATTTCTTCTGCCTCCCTCCCCACTTTAGCACCTCTGCAAATTTCTGAGGTAGCGATTCACCTTCGATGAATCCTTACCTCGGCTCACTATTGGGTCAATACACCTCACGACCGGGTTCTGGGATGACCCTCTCCCCACAGATTCACGCCCTAGACTCTGCCAACTTGGGTTGTGGTTGTGTTCTCGGCGATGGGGACAAAACACACGGATTCGCGCACCGTCCTCTACAAATTTTCGGGTTCCAATGCTCTGAAGGACGGCCCGATTCCCCACCGTCCACTGCAATCATTTTCGGGTTCCAATGCGCTGGAGGAGGTCGATTTTCCTCACCCCCTTCTCTGCAATGACTTGTTTCCCCCTTGAATCGGTCTGTCGTTGATCGACACTTTTGTTGGGCCCGAGAGTTCGCTCGTTTATGCTTGAAAACCTACGGCTGCTATCACGACTTTTACTTGGAAATGCCGTCAACTTTAATATTACCTTCTGTTTTATCGATTTGGTAATTCGCCTTCCACGTCTGCTTGCCCTTACCTTCGCAGGGAACATTTAGATAAGGCTAAGTCTGCAAAAACATAAAACAACCGCCTGTAACGGACCTTTCCCTTGGTGGCACTTACGTTTCAGCATGCCAGGTCCCGTGAACTGCGCGCATGGTTATCTCGGTCATGAGAGCTAGCGTTAACCCTCCCTTTTTTGTGGTTAGTTACCTGGAAGTCGCGAAATTTTGTTCATTGTATCCTTAGTTTAAAAAAAAAGGATTTTCTTGGCTTCCTTATGGTATGGTGCGTCCAGCTAGACCTGGTCGACTCCTCAGCAAAATTGCCAGGTGGTAGTCGAGGTTTACATAGCTTCCAACCACCGCATCACCTTGGTTGACATCCCCTGCGTTGTCACCCACGCATTCACCTTCCCAAAACTTTCTCTGACTGTGGCCTTGTCAGTCGCCCTTGACTCTGGCTGTGCTGCCTTCGAATTTAGCAATTCTGGTTACCCTCTAGGCGTGATTGGTTTAAATGACGGTGTTGTGTTTTAGTTTTTAATTAAGGTGAATTCAATGAGAATTTCCATGAATCGGGTAAGGGTAATAATATTTCTTTTAAATTAAATAAATGTTAGTGTCACTGATAGTATATAATTATGATGGATTTTAGATATTGTCATTTTAAATGTTGTTATTTTTAAATATTGACATTTTTAAATATTGTTGTTTTTTTAATATCCTTCTAAATATTGTTATTTTAAAGGTGGTCAATTTAAATATTGTTATTGTTATATGTTGTCATTTTTAATTAGGAGGTCATATTGTTATTTTTAACATGATGTTATTTATAATTATGATGTTGTTTTTATACATTGACCGTAGGGTAAGGGTGTTTGTTGTGGGGTATTCTACCCTACGGACTAATAAGATAGGGCTCTAAACTTATACGCAGATCATGACCCTTAAGATTTAACTTTTAACCTTCTACCCAAAATCCCAATCCCTTTTCTCAGGCAAACACGGGAAGAATAAACCAACCTTTTTCCGACGGTTGAAGTAGATCCTTCGTTGAGTTGTTATCTCCTTGCTGCTGCTGCTCCTTCCACAAAGCTTCCTGCAATCCAGACAACACTATGCATGCATGCTACTGATCTACTAGGGGGTTAGAGATAAAACATAAATCAAMTAATACAGATGAGATTCATGTATTCGGGATGGGAAAAGTATCTTTTTCATTAACTTCAATATGAACCAACTTACAATGATTTCTGAGGCCGGTCACCGTTCCACGATCCTGATCCTGGGCTCTTCCTCTTCTTTTTGTCCTCCAACTG
>ML785625.1:252426-347599 GCA_009831015.1 Picea engelmannii | reverse complement strand
TGAAGGGCACGTCGCACAAAAGAAACACAAGAAGCGAGTGGAACCCTTGGAGCACGTGGTGCATCCTGAAGGGCACGTTGCACAAAGGAAACGAATGAGGCGAGTGGAACCCTTGGAGAACGTGGTGCATCCTGAAGGGCACATCGCATTGATGTGGATGAAGGAAACAAACCTAAATAGCCCTAAGACATTAACGCCCTATGAAATTCTTAAACAACTTCCCTAACCCAGTGTCGCCCAGTTCAGAATCTAAGTACTAAGTCTAAAACTTATAGGGTAAAATTTTAGTCTAACCTTAAGAACAAACCCTGGAATACAAATAACAAATTAAACAAAAACCCACCTAAGTAATAGTTGGGTCTTCAAAAAATTCTTGGGGCGATGACGAGGGTAAGATTTAAAGTAAATCTAATAGTTTTAAAATTTTACAAAGAAGAAATTAATTCCTAACTTTTGGAAGAATGGCATCACCTATGTAGTATAACATAAAGAAATTTCCAAAAAAAAACTAAGACCATTATCCTCTCATTATCCCTGTCTACATTATTAAACTATCTTCCATCACCTTAATCTCCCAGTATCCATTTCCCTTTTACATGTCCATTTCACATTATTAAATCACCATCCATCACCTTAATTTCTCATTATTCCTCTTTTATGTTGTACATCTACATTTCCCATATACATGTTTGTCATCACTTTAATCTCTCATTAAACTATATATATATATATATATATATATATATATTAATGATGAATTAAAATGATGGATGATGTTAAATTAAAATGATGAATAACATGCATGTAAATAGGAAAAATAAAATAATATATATATATTATAAACAATTTGTCGTGTATTCCATAATCTCTAATTTATAGAATAAAGAAAAATTAATAATGGATTCTCTTACCTTAATTTATTAGTCCCTACCACATCTACCATTAATAAAAAGTTACGAATTTAAAAATAAAATGGATATATTAAATGGCGCATTACTTTTTTTGGTTTTAAAGAAGGGAAAAAAAAAATATAGGGAAACTAAGTAAAAAGGGGAAACATAGACAATTAATAAGAAAAAGAAATTAATTGTGGAAAAAGGTGGGGGGGATGAGTGACACTTGTAGGACAGAGAAATTTGAGGGTTTTTCATTAAAACTTAAATTAAATAAGATTTAGGGTTTGAGACTCCATAAAAAGAAAGGGGGGAGGGGAAAAAAAGGGGGATGGGCTGTTAGGTATGGTTATGCTGCCGAAATGGGGACTGGACTGATTGCTTGTGAGGAGTTGGGAATTTATCAGGTTGTAATAGAGTGGTAGCTCAGCCGTGGAGGCAAGATGGGAAGCTAGGTATACCATTTGGACCGTGTGTGGCCCCTTTGCGGCTTGGGGGGCTGAGGGGGAAGCAGAGTACCCCTAGCGTTTGGCTGGGAGGTACCGGTGTAGTCTCTACAGTCGGCAAGCGGGAGCAGCATGGAGCAGGAGCAATGTGGAGCGCACAGACGTCATCAAGCGGGCGATAAGGAAAGGTACGCTCTCTGGTTGAATGATAGACGAATGGAAGATTTATGTTTAGGATCTGGCTGAAATATTTGGTTTTCATACTTAGACAAATCTCATTGTGTAAGGGGTGAGAAATATAGGTTACCTCTGCTGTTTAGATTAGATAGAAAATGGAAGGGAATAATTTCTTTGCGTTCTTGTTGTTTAAATTCTATGTTTTTACAGTGGAATTTCTCTGTTATTTTGGGTTAAATGCCCTGCGTTTTTTTTAATGAACTTGCTCTGCGTTCTGGTTTTAATCCTGAGCATTTTCCTTCTTGTTGGGTGTTTCAATTTTTCTGTGGACATTTATCTCTTATGGGCAGAAATATTTCTTTGCATGTTGTTGGGCGTTGATTTACGTGGACTGTAACTATCTTGCACTTGCTGGGCATTTGTATGTCTTCTGTGGGCGATTTCCTCCTTGTGTCCTCTGTGATTCTTGGCCATTCATGCACATTTCCACTCTGCATTATTTTTGCCTCTAGTACCAGGCGATCTTACAGTCTGGTCTGGTGCGTTTTATAATTTCTTCTGCCTCCCTCCCCACTTTAGCACCTCTGCAAATTTCTGAGGTAGCGATTCACCTTCGACGAATCCTTACCTCGGCTCACTGTTGGGTCAATACACCTCACGACCAGGTTCTGGGATGACCCTCTCCCCACGGATTCGCGCCCTAGACTCTACCAACTTGGGCTGTGGTTGTGTTCTCGGCGATGGGGAGAAAACACATGGATTCGCGCACCGTCCTCTGCAAATTTTCGGGTTCCAATGCTCTGGAGGACGCCCCGATTCCCCACCGTCCACTGCAATCATTTTTGGGTTCCAATGCATTGGAGGACGTCGATTTTCCTCACCCCCTTCTCTGCAATGACTTGTTTCCCCCCTGAATCGGTCTGTCGTTGATCGACACTTTTGTTGGGCCCGAGAGTTCACTCATTTATGCTTGAAAACCTACGGCTGCTATCCTGACTTTTACTTGGAAACGCCGTCAAATTTAATATTACCTTTTGTTTTATCGATTTGGTAATTCGCCTTCCACGTCTGCTTGCCCTTACCTTCGCAGGGAACATTTAGATTAGGCTAAGTCTGCAAAAACATAAAACAACCGCCTGTAACGGACCTTTCCCTTGGCGGCACTTACTTTTCAACATGCCAGGTCTCGTGAACTGCGCGCATGGTTATCTCGGTCATGAGAGCCAGCGTTAACCCTCCCGTTTTCGTGGCTAGTTACCTGGAAGTCACAAAATTTTGTTCATTGTATCCTTAGTTTTTAAAAAAAAAAAAATCTTGGGTTCCTTAGGGTATGGTGCATCCAGCTAGACTTGGTCGACTCCTCAGCAAAATTTCCAGGTGGCAGTCGAGGTTTACACAGCTTCCAACTGCCGTGTCACCTTGGTTGACATCCCCTGTGTTGTCACCCATGCATTCACCTTCCCAAAACTTTCTCTGACTGTGGCCTTGTCAGTCGCCCTTGACTCTGGCTGTGCTGCCTTCGAATTTAACGATTCTGGCTGCCCTCTAGGCATGATTGGTTTAAATGACGGTGTTGTGTTTTAGTTTTTAATTAAGGTGAATTCAATGAGAATTTCCATGAATCGGGTAAGGGTAATAATATTGCTTTTATATTAAATAAATTTTAGTGTCATTGATAGTATATAATTCTGATGGATTTTAGATATTGTCATTTTAAATGTTGTTATTTTTAAATATTGGCATTTTTAAATATTGTTATTTTTTTAATATCCTTTTAAATATTGTTATTTTAAAGGTGGTCAATTTAAATATTGTTATTGTTATATGTTGTCATTTTTAATTAGGACGTCATATTGTTATTTTTAACATGATGTTATTTATAATTATGATGTTGTTTTTATACATTGACCGTAGGGTAAGGGTGTTGACATTCTGGTGAAAATATTACTAACATTTTACTGTTAGGAGCAATGTAAATTGACACGGTATTCAGTAAAGTATGATGACTGTAATTTATCAGGTTAAGGTGATGTGTAAAGGTAACGCCATGGTTTCATATTGTTTCTGAATATGTAAGAGTATTGTTTGCAATTTAATATAGAGGGTAGTGTTGTGTAGATAACTTACAGAAGGGAAGTTCCTTGTTATTAATGCATTATTATTGAAATCTATGATCATTGATGACATCGAATTGTGAGCTCCTCATGTTTATTTGAAATGTTTTTATCATGTAAGGTCATTGAAATTTTACGGTCGTAGCATATAAGAGGTTTTGTAATTGGAAATCATGGCCTGGATATGTGATATAAATGTAAGGTGTGTACTCTTTCATGGAAGTGTTATTGTAATCCCTTTTGTTTTAATAAACACTTATGGTGGAATGACCTTGACTTAAGCACAATAGATTAATTTGAGTTAGTAGATGAGGGTTGTTGTCATTGTAGTTTATCATGAAATTAGTTAGGAATTGCGAAGTCTTTATATTACCAAGGTAATGATGCTAACCCTCATGGGATGATTGATAATGTAAATTTACAATGATGGCGTCAAATGATTTCAGGATAATTTGTTGATTATTGAGCTGTAGAGAAAGATTAATGGTTGCTTATTGGGTTAAAACACATTTAACGCCATTCATTATATTTATGATTACAATTGATGACTTTTTATCTTGTTAGATGTTAAACCAGTCAAGTTTCAGTCTTGTACTATAGGGGTCCCTTGAATGTGTTTTAGAGGGTACCTTGATGACGATTTATGATTTAGAGTTGCGCCATGGAGTGACCTTAAGACTCATATAGCTGGTAGTCCCTTGTTAAATTAATATTGTTTTGGGTTGTAAAACTTTGTGTGTTGGGTCATCTTGTGTCGGGCGGGAGGTAGACACCCCCAGGTAGCCTTAGGAGATATGTCTGTGTGTGTTTTGTGTAAATAATCCAGTGCCATATCAAGAGTCTCTGGCCCTTTAAAGGCAGGGTTTCCACTCTTGCGACACACCTGGCGGAGTTTACTAGTTTCTGCCTGAGCAGTCGGCCAGGAGCCTATCTGACCTTCTCTCTCTCCGGAGCAGAGAACTAAGATTAAACGCCCTACTTTCCTGTGCAGAAATAGTAAGATCTATTATTATGGATTCTTCCCTCTGTGTTCGTACCGTGCATAACCCAGTATGTCGTTAAGTGTTAGCGTTGTGCGCCTTGTGTCCTTGGTCGTTTATTGCTTGCAGTTACTCGTTGTGTGCCTTCAGTATTCATTGTGATGAACATCGTGGTTGCGTCTTGATGGTTGTCGGGTGGAGACGTAGAGTCAAGTGTGTCGATTACTTTTACACGCGCACACACATTTTAAACGCACACACACAAAAAAAAAAATTGCACCTGTTATCAGAGTTGTTGTCGTAACGAGGAGGTCGTTACACTCCCTAACCGTGAGGAACCACGTGGTGTTACACATATCACCAGAAACAAAACGAAGAGTACTATCCATCTATGAGTGTCTTACCTGCATTTACACTTTCCTTCATGTCCAAGAACCTCATTCAAATTTGGGTACCATAACCACACCTCTGGGGCTACATGTATACTACATTGAATTCACCCAACTAACTCACCATCAACCTCGATCATACAAATTTCAATCATCTGTCCAACATCTCTAGGCCTATCCAAGGGTTGACATCAATCTCTAAGGGTTGAAATCAATGAGAACCAAATGTCCAAACCAACTGTCCAACAATCTCCACCTTGGAATTTATGGCAACATTGATGCTCCAATGCTCACGCTCCCCCTGTGACCATTTCTCCTCATCAATGTTTCTCACTCTACCTCTTTGAAATCAATGGAAAAGGGTATCTCTCCTTGGGGTTTCCCCCATGTCATCATGCATATGTTATTTCTCTTCATTACCATGCCATTGTTCTTTCTTTTCTTATTTGACAAAAAATAACTCCCCTTGTCTGCATGTTATTGATCTTCCTGTCTGGATCTATTTCTCTGATGATTTTTCTTCCATTGATTTTTTTGTAACATGTAGATCAGTGTATGGATACTTGTATATGTTTCCTTTCCTCTCTTCTAGTTTTTTTATCGTCCATTGGTGATTCCTCTTAAATTTCACTAATATATATAAAAAGCATTCAAAATTTGATTTCTTCACTTACTTGTCATGTTGATGTAGGAGAATCTCTCCACATCTTCAAGCACTAGAAATACAACACATCCACGTACTAGGAGGGAGAATATCCTAAAGAGGACGCACCAGTCCTTTCGAATTTCACCCTAATTTTAATTTTTTTAATGTAATTAAATGTTTGAGGGCTCGAGGAAAGACGATCGCATGTGAATTGTTCAGGAAGAGTTCTTGTAATAGGTAGTGTCGCCTTTAATGGCTGACATGCCATCTAGATCTGATTCGGACTAGATGGCCATTGAATGTAATTCAATGTACTTAATGAGGGTTAGGTAGTTGGAGGGAAGGCTCAAGGAGCCCCTCTTTTGTAAAAATGATCTTTGTATCGATTTTAGTCAGTCAATAGGAGTTGATGAGTGATTAGAGAGCTCAAGAGAGGAGAGGAAGCATTGAAGTCTCTGTTTTAGTCCATCCTTTGTAAACAATGTACATAACCATTTTGATATTAATACCAAAGAGCAATATTTCCTTTTCATGAGGTTTCTATGTGTTTTATATGAATGTTTGTTTTTGAACGTGTTGACTGTGTTTTTCATGCTTTTACATGTGTTTCATGTTTATGTGAATGAATCTTTAGGATTTTCATAAGTTTCAATTGTTTCTCTTCTTGAAATATTCGGTGCAAGGAGTTTGCAGTGCCTGTAAGGAGTGCAAAGGCCAAGTCAAGTTTGACTCAGAAGATGAGGGGAAATAACTTGATATTTTGTAGAGCTTCAGTGAAAGGAGTACACAGTGCCTGCAAGGAGTGCGTAGGCTGAGAGTCATTGACAGGACTCTGAAGCTCAGAAGATATATCCTAGAGTATTGGCGAGGAGGTGCAAGGAGTGCACAGTCTCTCAGAGGAATGCGTAGTCCAAATTTGTTGAACACTCTGAGGAGCCATGCAAGGAGTGCGAGAGCGGAGGATTTTTAGACCCGTTTGTTAGGAAGAGGAAGAAACAAAGGGAATGAACCCTTTGAATTAAAATTTGTTTCAAGCTCAGAGGAGAAGTAGTGCAAGTATGCACAGAAGACCCATGCAAGGTAAGCATAGGGCCAACACTTAGCCAAGTGTTGAAACAGTCTTAAGGAAGACGAGTGCGAGGAGTGCATGAAAATATTTTCTAAAATATTTAGGTTTGAGCTCCTGAGATAAGAGTGTGAGTGCCAAGAGAGCACAAGGAATCATTGGGGAAGACAAGGGTCGAGACCCTTAGAAGTTTTG
This sequence comes from Picea engelmannii, assembly GCA_009831015.1. Lineage (NCBI taxonomy): Eukaryota > Viridiplantae > Streptophyta > Pinopsida > Pinales > Pinaceae > Picea > Picea engelmannii. The sequence goes on along the minus strand of ML785625.1, from coordinate 340,693 downwards.
AGAAAGTTTACAAGCTCAGGAGGGATACTGCTAATGCACACAATGTTAATGCAAGGAGTGCGAAGGCTGAACCTTTTCCAGGTTCAAAATTTAAGGAGAGGGAGTCCGAGTCTGTGCAGAATGAGTGAAAGGAGTGAATAGTGAAGTCTCTTGAGACTTCACATATGAAGAGTAGTGCAAGGCATGTGTCTAGGTTCGAAACCCCTCGAACCTCAAAGATTAGAAGATTCAATGACTACAGAGTTGCATGGGAGGGACTTATAAGACCTTCTAAGTATGAAAGTTTAGAAGTGCTCAGAGGAGGTACTTGAGGTTCAAATCACCTCAAAGTAGACAAGATCAAGAGAGACATTGTTTCTAAAAACTTCATCATAGTGACCAAGTGGTCGAGCTTGCAGAGGAAGGCTCAAAGGATGAAGCCTTTGAGAAATCTCGAAAGAAATCCTTCATTCCAAAGGATTGTGTGAATAGTAGCAGGAGGAGCTACAAGAATCATTGGATCGACTGACATGAAAAATATGGAGCATCGGTTGCATGTCTAGACAAGGAGAGGACTGCGTAGAAGAGGAAAGAAGATATTATTCGTTGGATCTAGGTGTAGGCTACAGAATCCATCATATCCAGGAAAGGTCCACGAGGTTTAAGCCTAGAAGTCCCGAAGCCCCAAAGTGGATCGGGATCATCCATCAAAAGGACAGGTGTTGTCAGATCCGGGGTAGTCTAGTGCTGCAACACTCTAGAGGATTCAAGGCATGGAGTGTGCAAGTTTGTCAAAGCTCTGAAGGCTGGAGAAGATCTTGGTTGTTGGTACCAGGAACGCCTGGTAGCAGATCTTGGAGTTCGACAGGCCGGAACTATGGGAGAATATAGTGTTGGAGAAAGAAGAATTATTGAAGTCCAGATCCATGGAATTCATCATAGTCATCTGATCAGTGGACACATGGAGGTATATCAGGAGCAGCCCAGACACTCGACACTCCGAAATATTTGATGTATTATGTCGTGGGAACTCCCGAAGGGGGCGGAAGCCGGAGAGGATCTAGTCCGTTAATATAAGTAGACACATGGAAATAGATCAATCCATTTTCTAATTTAGTGTTCAGAGGGATAAAATATTGGAGGAGCGAGGAATCTTGAAGTTTGGAGTTTCGGAGTCCATTGGGACTGTCTATTATGAGGACATGTGTCGTCGGATAAATATATTCGGAGAACAAGAAGTTTGGAGGATCTGTGGGGTGTTAAGTGAAAAAGCGCCTGGACACTGAAAGGTCGAAGTAAGCCTCAGTCATTGATCTGTGAAGGGACACATGGAGGGAGGATATAAAGTCTGTGTAATATACCATATATAAGAAGTATGCAGAACATAAATAAAATGCTAGAAATGGAAAAATAATAGCAATATAACTAGAATAATCACCACAATAACACTGAAATGATATAAGAATAACAACAGAAATAACACTTTGATTCTGAGAGAAATGTTTGTGGGCCTCTTTGAGGGGGAAACCTCCAGTCGAGTAGAGATCTATTACAATAATCTCCAAACTAAGGTTCTCATACCCTCGACTCCTATTTATACTAAATATGTCTATCAAAAGAAGCATCTAGAGGAAGATCCTTCTAGAAGCGGAAGCTTCTATTAGGTCTTCTTACATTTGACTTATTCTATTTTATTGCAATGCCTTATTAATATTGACCTTTATTACATCCAAATATATTTTTCTACCTATGTGCGGGTTAGGACCCTAACATGTCCTCCCCCTTAAACACAACCTTGTCCTCAAGGCTTGAGATGTGGAAATTGCTGCAGAATGGTAGTTGGTTCCCAAGTGGCATCTGTTGGAGTTGTATCTTTCTACTGAATTAACACTTCCTTGATGGTTCTCTAACGTAGTCAATGCTCACACTATTCCAAAATGACTTGTGGTTTTATCCAAATGGATCCTTCTTCGTCTAACTCGGGAAGGTTCGTTTGAATTTGGAACTTAGTTTCGATCACCTTATTTAAGAAGGAAACATGAAAAATAGGATGTAGCTTCGAATGACTGGGCAAAGCTAATTGATAGGCCACCTGTCCCACATGATAGAGAACTATATAAGGACCATAAAATTTGGGTGCTAGCTTCTGACGATGCTCGACCTTAAGGGAATTCTTCTTGTAAGGTTGCAGGCGAAGAAACACCTAATCCCCTTCTTCAAATTGATGTTCAGAGCGACCTTGATCTGCTTGTTGCTTCATGCAATTCTGTTCCATGAACAAATTCTCTTTGAGGGTACGAAGAATAACATCTCGAACTGTAACTGTTTGGTCAACCGCCTAGACCTTCGAGACACTAGGTAAGTATGAGAGAACTGAAGGTGGCTTCTGTCCATATACCGCTTCAAAAGGAGTCACGCGTGTAGTTGTATGGTATGAAGTGTTGTACCACCATTCAACTAGGGGTAACCATTAAGCCCATTGATTTTTCTTTTCCGAGGCAAAACACCTCAAATATGTTTCCAAACACTTGTTGATAGCTTTTGTTTGACCATCAATCTAGTGATGATAAGATGTACTGAGATGCAATTGGGTGCCTTGTAGCTTGAACAGTTCTTGCCAAAAATTTCTTGTGAAAGTGGGGTCACGATTAGAAACAATAGAGTGTGGCATGCCATGGAGCTTGAAGACCTGATCCATGAAAATTTGAGCCACCGTGGATGCTGTAAACGGGTGTTGAAGAGCGCAAAAATGAGCATACTTGGAAAGGCAATCAACAACCACCATGATGACTGATTTATTTCCTGATTTGGTTAAGCATGTAATAAAATCCATAGAGATGTCCTTCCAAATACCAGGTGAAATCAAGAGCGGTTGTAGTGTGCCCAGAGATTTGACCGTTTCTCCCTTGTTGTGTTGACACACATCACATTCGGCCACAAAATTACGAATGTCATGTTTCATACCATCCTAGAAAAAAGAACGTTTGACCCTGTCATAGATTTTGGTGAACCCAGAGTGCCCCGCTGTCAGTGTAGCATGAAGCTCAGAAAGTGTCGTCAATTTAATATTTGATTGTTTACTCAAATACAAACGACCTTTGTATCGACGCACATCATGGATCCAAGAGTACCCTGGGGGAGCTGGAGCACTAGACTGCAATTGTTGGATCAACTACAAACTTTTGGGATCTTGTAGCCATTCCTGGCAAACAACTTGGAGCTAATCTGGTACAATGAAGGAAAGAGAAAAAAGGGATCCTTCATCTTCATATTTGCAGGAAAGTGAATCCATAACCACATTTTCTTTGCCTTTCTTGTAAATGATCTCATAATCATAGCCAAATAGCTTAGTTACCCATTTTTTTTACTCCGGGGAGGAAATGCGTTGTTCCAAAAAATACTTGAGGCTTTGATGGTATGTCTTAATTTGGAATCGTTTCCCCAATAGATAAGGGCGACACAAATCAACGACATGTAGAATAGCCAAAATTTCATTTTCATAGATAGATTTGCCCAGATTTCTTTCAGATAGTTGCTTGCTGGTAAAGGCCAAAGGCCGACCCTCTTGCATAATGACAACACCAATTCCTTTCCCTAAAGCATCACATTCCAAGACAAAATTCTTTGTGAAATCAGGAAGGGCCGGGACTGGAGTGGTGCACATGGCCATCTTCAAGGTTTGAAAATATTGAGCAATAGCTGGAGTCCAAGTGAAAGAGTTCTTTTTTAGGCGAGCAGTGAGAGGTGCTGCAATCTTTCCATAATTCTTAACAAACTTGCGATAATAGCTTGTTAAGCCCATAAATCCATGCAATATTTTGAGATTATTTGAGTGAGGCTAGTCTTGCATAGCTTCAATCTTTTTAGGATCCACCCTGACACCATCCTTGCCAACCAGATGACCCAAGTACTCTACTTCTGAGGCGCCAAAAGCAAATTTAGATTGTTTTAGGAAAAGTTGGTGCTGAGAGAGTAGATGGATAAATCGATCAACATGAGAAAGATGTTTTGTCCAGGTCTTGCTATAGATGAGGATATCATCAAAGAAAACTAAGAAAAAATGACGGAGAAAAGGATGGAAGACATGATTCATGAGGCTTTGGAAGGTGGAGGGGGAATTACACAAGCCAAAGGGCATGACCAAAAACTCATAGTGGCCCTCATGAGTTCTAAAGGAAGTCTTGGGAATGTCTGCCTCTTTCATACGTATCTGGTGGTATCCCGAATGAATATCAAGTTTAGTAAAGAATTGGACGCCACTCAGTTCATCCAGGAGGTCATCAATGAAAGGAATGGGAAATTTGTCTTTAATGGTAAGTTTTTTGAGGGCACAGAAGTCAGGACACATTCACCAAGAACCTTCTTTCTTCAGGACCATGACCACAGGACAAGAGTAGGGGCTCGTACTAGGGAGGATAACGCCTGCATTAAGGAGTTCATGGACCATTTTCTCAATTTCAATTTTTTGGGAAAAGGGGTGAGGATACAGACGGATATTGGGAGGAACGATTTTGGGTACAAGGGGAATGGAATGATCATGAACACCACGTGAGGAGAGAGTCCCTGGGGAGTGGAAAAGACCACTTGATGTTTAGAAAGGATGGCTTGGAGGTATTGTGACACCGAGGGTGTTTATGTTGCTTAGATGGCATGGAGTTGCGCGATAACACCAGAATGACCCTTTTTGGGTAGCTTTTCCATGCGATGGGAATTAATGATCTCAGGTCAACCGACGGTGATGCCTTGGAACTTATATTGGTGGCCTTCCTAGTCAAATTGCATGGTTAATTCCTTAAAATCCATGAGAATGGGACCCAAAGTCCTTAGCCAGTCTGCACCCAACACAATGTCACACTCGCCCATGTATATAGAAAACATATGAGATTTCAGGTGGTAGTCACCAATTTGGAGACACATTTTTACAACGCCCTCCACATTTCATGGAGCCACCATTGGCAATCATGATTTGGAAATTATTGACGGCATGGATGTAGCAATGAGTTTCTTGAGCAATGTGGCGATCAAGAGTGGATATCTCCATCACCGTCCTCCACGTGGCCTCGTGTTTGACTCTTGTGTGAGAGGAGCTTCCTGGATTGAGCAATTACAAGGTGGATTTTTCACACCCTAGCACATACACCTAAGTTAAGTTTTGGTTGGCATTGGAGAATTTACCTCTCCACACCTAATCCAAGGCCCTAGCCTAAGTTATTGGTGAACCCTAGAAAAAGTGTTACTAATATATTTTAGATTAGCACATTCGTTTTAAGGGATTTTCTTACTCAAGGAATGGAAATGAAATTGATGTTGTTTGAGAATCTTGAAAAAATGAAACTTATAAGAACAATGGTAAATAAAAATTTACACTAATCCTTCAAATGAAAAGAGTTTCAAGGAATAAAAAGCATGAACAATCCTTCAAACCTAAAGATACAATCTTTTCTCCTTTCCATGCAAAATGCATAATGCAACTTTCGAGTGAAACAAAAGAGAAAATGAAAGTATTTTCTTTCTTATTTTTCTTTTGAAATGCTTTCAAGATGAGAAGAAAACACAACCCTATGCTAATTCTTTTTCTTTTTCAAATAACAATGCAAAGAAAATGAAAAGAAAGAAAGAGACATAAAAAACTAGGTTTTTTATTTTCTTCCAATCAAAGAATAACAAAAGATACTAAAAGAAACTGCAGAATACACAATTCCTTTTGTTATTTGATAAAAAATATGAGCCTACAAACTGTCTAAACCCAAAACAACAGAAGCTTCTGGAACTCAAGAAGACATGGGAACCACAAGTTTCCTGTAGGAAAGGAAAATATTTTGAAAAAATCATCCAAACCAACAAAGAAATGTGTTGTGCACAACCAACCTACGTATGTACGTGGGATCTATATAATGCAGACCATGTATGTACGTGAGCTGTATAGAGAACAAGGAGCGTACACCTCTATAAATTTTCAAAAAAAAGGGAAAAAAGTTTAGACAGACAACTTGGGAAAGGGAAGCTGGTAGGTGCCTGGAAGGTGACCAGAGACCCAACCTGACTCAGAACACTTTGAAAAATCAGAAATAAAGTGAAAATCAAATCTAGCCAATATCTCCCTCTAAGACCCTAAAGAGACTCCCCAAGGGAGTCTCCAATTCTACTAGTGGGGAAAATCCCCCTATTACTATACTAGGTAGAGGTACATACAAATCACTCACTTCCCTTAAAAGACAGTTCTATTCCTAAACTACCCTAAAACTATCTAAACTGAAAGACGAAAGAGAGGAAGGAAGATGAGTAGGTGTACCTTTGGTCCTGACATTCGTTGTAGATTTCTTTCACCTTTGTAGCTTCCTAGGCTACTGGTCTCCTCCTAAAGCTGAACTACAAGAACACTTAGGCAAACAATGCTACAAATATACAATCTCTACTTGTCGATGTTAGCATTCACATATAAACATATATGCATTAATCAATAAATATATAACTACACAATGTATTGGGATATAAAAAGAATGCTTTTATTCAAACTGGAGATTAAAATATTACAACCTTCTCATTGGCAGACGCTCCGCGAACCAGGTATGGACTCCTCTTACTATTTATTCAAGTGCATCATTCCCATGCTACCTCCCACAATCAACTGATCTCCTTAGGAAAAGAGAAGGGATTTTTTAGGGAGAGGGTTGGAGGGGGAATGCTAAGGCCAAATCTCAGAAAGAGATGCAAAGCTTAGGTTAGAAGGGGAAGGGATTTTGGCAAAGTTTCTTTTTTCTCTTGCTTGATGTTATGAGACCCCAAGACCTCTTTTAATATGATAAAAACATGGTTTTTTGGTTTGCGTATGGGATACAATGGGTAAAATGGTTGGGAAACCATCGATAACCCGTAAACTCTGCCAAATTCCTTGCAAATTTTTATTTTTTGCAACTTTTGGAGGTAAATGTGGGATTTCTAGCATGCAGTATGCATATGTATGCAGGTTGTATAGTATGTAAGATGTGTGTGTACGAGGGAAGTAGTGAAGTAGGGCTTGTACATGCTCCAAAAAATGTTTTTTTAAGAGAAAGTCTCAACAGTAATTTGGAAAAATGTGTAAGTGAAAAGGCCAATGCCATGTATGCATAGGTAGAGCATTTTGGGGCTATAACATGTTCTCATATAAATGTCCATAATGATTATATCAAGTATTTGAAGATTGAAATTTATTTTCTAATGTGTGAAAAGAAAAATTATACACCTCCAAGTTTTTTAAATGCACAAAACCACTACCTCATACACTTAGTTGAGGAGAATGAAAATGTGGATTCAAACACATAAGTTTAATGTGGTCGTTGTAAAGGAACTTGAGGGAATTCAAATATTTTTCTAGAAAAAAATTCATGTATAAAGTGTTCAATGGTTGAAGTATATATGGTCTATTAGTCCATGTATATTAATGAATCTCTACCCCAAGTAACAATTAATATTAATTTGCCACTCCTATAGGGTGTCAATTCCACACATAAATTTGAAGGGGAGTTATTTTGGGGGAAAGATAGATTGGTAAAAGTGAAAAGTAACAAGTTGTATTGAAATTAATATCTTAGTACATAAATTATTAAGATTGATTAGTTCCTAAATCAATTTTTCTTTATTCATCTAGGTAGTGGAGTGGGATGCACTGGATTTATATCTTATAAATAATCTTTGTCTGGATAAAGCTATGAATAAAAAGATGTGACTAAGTTAACCATAGTTTATCATGGAGTGGGATGGTATAACTGACTACAATACTTTATGTGGATAATGACATCAATTTGATGCATAAGGGAATTGATTTATTATAGGAACAAAAGATAGAAAGGAAATAATTTCACTAATTTTTAAGTTTTATTTCCAATTTATGTGTTTCTTTGTTGCTCAAATTAACTCGTATATATATTTATCAATTGAAAATGAATTTTTAACATGTAAATCATCCAACTAAAAGGTCACAAAGCTACGTGGTGTAATGTATGGAAATATTACACCAAACAATTGGATGATAAGAAGAAAACTTGTGATAGTGGGATAATTGTAATTTTTTAGGTTACTAATATTTCCCATGGGAATGAAAAACATCTAATAACATAAGACCCATTGTGACTAATGATCATGGCATCATTTTCACTTTTGAAGATGCTCAACTTGAACGTGTGCCACATTACAACGAATTTCCACCTACTTACATGTGTAGGGAATACGATCGTATATGTTTCAACAATGATGTTTAGGAATATAATAAAGTTATTGATCTATACATTTTCATGGATATCCCATTAGAATAGTTTGTCTAAAAAAATCTTGTATTATGCTAAAATGTTTTACTATGTAGGTTTATTTCCTTAGATCTCAGATTTATTATCACTAGTTTATTGCTCAAATTTATAAAAATAACTCACAAATATGAAAATGAAAGAATGAGAAAATGAACAAACCATCCACACAAATCAACACAATATGTATCTTGGGAAACCTGATATGGGATAAAACTCATCTAGAAGGTGAGGCCTATGCTCTACTCTCTTTTCTTCAATTGTGAAAATGCAAATACAAAGAAAGGGGCACTCACTATGGAGTTTCCTTTCATGTTGTGGCTTGAACGATTGTTGCATAATCTTATTCCTCCTTCTTTATTCTCTCAAATCCCACTCCTATATGATCTGATCAACTATGGAATAGGTATAATTCTAAAATAATGGAATCTCATCTCCTTTTTTCAGCCTAGTATTTAACATAATCTGATAGTTGTCTAGAGTTAGGGCTTTTGCATGCCTTGACCCTCAATTGGTGTTATTGTTTTGTACCTTCTAGAAGATTATTGAAATTCCACATGTGAATATCCTCCCACATGAGTAATGCGGACTAACATGGCACCCACTCAATACTGTGGTGATTAACAAGGTAGGTCAACTTGTGGGAGGCATAACTTTAACATACAACTACGATTGAGGTGATTTGATACCATTGACAATATCTCAGCATGTTGAATAACAACAAGGGGATATGAGATATGATCTCAAGGTTTTGACCCAAAAAAGTGCCACTTGATGCCTCAAAATGGCTCTAGAAGGTTCCAGGCCCCATGTCTCCAAACTGGGACCTACCACTTAAATGGGCCTTACAAGCCAATCCCTCCAATTTTTCCATCTAGAAAGTAGGAAAGATAGATGAAAAATTATATAATGATCCATTCAAGATCATACCTCACCATTTATGGAGGATTTTGGTCCCCAAAATATTTTATTGAATGAGGTGAGGAAATGTTTTCTCTACCTTCACCCTGGTTATCCTAATTTCAACCCAATCAACAAAATGTCATGTTTCCCTTGTCTAGTAATTATAGAATTCTTTTGCAAAACTATATCGTCTACCAACTCTTCCTAAACTTTTGTTGTTAAGTCCTCTATGGTAGTGTTGACATGGGAAAAATTCCCTTCAACATATAGGGGTACTCCCCAATGTCAAGTCCCAATTATACCTCATATTGTTTGGTATAGGAGACCCATCAGAATTCTAGCCAATATATCATTACCAAAATGAATGGGTATGGGATGATTGAAATGAAAAAAAATACATGTGAAATATGAACTAATCTAAGTGCTAAAAGTAAAACTATTCTAACATATCCTAGCTAGGAGTGAACTAACAAAGTGAACAAATAGTTAAACTACTAAATCCTTCTTGCACTTAAAAAATAATCAGTTGTTAAATAAAAATAAAAAATAGTAATACATGAATAAAAAAAATGCACAAATTAGTCTGAAACAACTAGATCATTTAGAATCATCCATTGATCGACCCAGAACAACAATATCAAAAAAGTAATAGAATGAAAATATATAGAACTTGTATAAGAATAATATTTCAAATGAAAAATATAATCTCAGAGTAGTGTCTTACGGAATATTTCGGTCAACAAACTAACCAAAGATCCCTTGGATCTACCCTTGATCCAAGAAAGACGTAGGGATAAACAAGAATAATTTTACACCCTAGATCAATCAAATTTATCCTATTATGCAATGAGAATGGAAGGAAAGTGCACCTTATTTACGAAGGTTGTCCTCACATGTCCTTGGATAATTTATCTCTCAGGGTCTCGATCTATCTATTTATCACCCTTTTACCTACACACAAAAGATAAGAAACACATTTCTCCAATCTATCCAGGCTAAACAAAGGAAAATTTGAACTAGATCTATTTTAATCTACTCAAGGAGAGACTAAACTTTCATAAAAAAGACATAAACATGGATTAAACAAACATTGAAAGGGGGAAACAATATTGATCTATATTAATCAAAAGTAGAGAACATTGCATCAATTTTACCATAAGCCTTGAGTCTCGATGAAATCCTCGCTAGAACCCTTGGCTCCAACTCCTCCTTGGCCCTATCTCAAGTTAAGGCTAACTTTCAAGAAAGTGGATGGCTAATGAAGCTCCTTTGTGTTTCAGAAATATAAATTTACTCTCATTTCTATCCCTTCTACCATAGAGTGCCTTTATTTTTATAGAGTGATGGAAGGAGATGATTAGGCCTCCATAATTGATCCATAACTCTAAGTGACTAGGATTTCTTGAGTGAGATGAGTTGGAATATCATCTATCCTTGATTTCCTCGAACGTATCGAATATCCTTGACTAGAATAGTCAAATATTTTCCTCGAGCGTATCAAAATTTTGTTGGATTGGAATTTCACGGGCTGAACACTAGCATCTAGTGACATGTCACAGATTGATATTTATGAGAAGCGAAACACCCCTAAAAAAGGGCTTAATTCTTATGAAAAATGGTTGTGTCTCTTTGGCATGTTTTCCTTTGAGTTTCAAGGTGACAAATATAGCTATAACATAGTGAAGATGAAAATACAAAAGGTATAAATAGTTCACATCAAGCATATCACACAACACCAAATCACTTCTTCTCCAAAATGGCCCTAAGGGATTTTTCTCATTAAAAATTCAGAAGTAGTTCCAAAAGTTACAAAAAGTAAGATCCCTTTCAAAATGGTTCTCTTGTGCATATATAGACAATGAGTTTCAACTAGTTCTTAGGACTTCTTTACTTTTCATTAGCAATTACAACTCTTGAAATTTCCTAATTTGAATTTTCCTACTTTATACATTGTACATTATAACTTAAAGAAAGATATTACAAAGGTCCCTTCACCTTGGCTTTGAAATATGTAGTCCACATTTCATGATAAGAGCCAATTATAATTCCTCTCCTAAAGAGTTATTGATGTTTGAATCGGTTAAGAGCGAAACAACAACTTCACGAGGATATGAATCCCCTACATTTTTATAGAGGTGGTTCTCCTCTTTGGATGAAAGATATGTCTTGAATATCTTGAATTGGGGAGAATGCTAGATAGTAAACCCCAAAATATTGTTGCTTACTTTTAATCATGGAATGGTTCTTGATAACCATATATGATCTTTATGTGCAACAAGTAGCTTCTTAAAAATACAAATATTGAAGAAAGGCTTCAATATCATAACAAACTATACTCAAAATCATTTATACAACCCTCTAAATCACATACAAGTAGAGGATACATAAATATCTTCTCACAAGAAAAAAGAAAGAATAGTTTTGATCATCTCAAAAAACTTTAAATGAGTTCTGCATTCATAACTTGAAATAATTTTATGGGAATACTTCGAAAATCTCATGATCAGAGATCCCAAGATATGAGAAATCATTAAAGTAAAACCTTGAATTATTTATTTATGGATTTTTATTCATAAAATATATTTAACAATACACAAAATCTCTGCAAACCAATTGACTAGTGACTCAAAAAAAAGAATGTTAAACAAGTGTTAAATTCCCATGAATACGATAGACAATATTGGCTTACATTTGAAACTCACATATATGGTTGTAAATACCCCATTATCATATAATAAAAGTCTTGGAAGAATACAAGAGAAACACTCAAGAACTCAGCCTTATGCTTAGTTCATAAATATGAACAAAAAAATGCCTTAAGAAAGTGGTGTAGAAAAATAATGAAGAAGATGGAGATATGGGAAGTGGTAACCATTGATTTTATAACTAAATTTCTCAGGACAAAAATACAACATGATTCAATAATGGTAGTGGTTGATAAATTTACAAAGGATGATCATTTTATTCTTATAAAAATGACACATACAACAACCAATATTGCAGAAATTTACATGAGGGAGATTTCTAGGTTACATGGGATACCTAAGACAATTGTTTCAAACAGAGATACAAAATTTACTTCAAATTTCTGGATGGGATTATTCAAAGGATTTGGTACAAATATGAAATTTATCACAACATACCATGGACATTCATATGGGCAGAGACAGGGAGAGTCAACCAAGTAATTGAAAACATGTTGAGAATGTATGTGATGGATAAGCCATCTAAGTGAGAAGATTTCTTACACTTGGTTGAGTTTTCATATAATAATGGGTATCAAGATTCATTGAAAATTTTCCCATTTGAAGCTTTGTATGGTAGGAAATGAAATACTCCAGTGAGTTGGGACAACCCATAAAAAATAATGGTACTTGGACCAGAATTTCACAAGGATATGGAAGACCAGATGATTAGAATTAAGCAGAATTTAAAGGCACCTCAAGATAGACAAAAAAATTATGAAGATAAGAACATGATATCTAGAGAATTTAAAGTGGGGGAGCATGTACTTTTGAAAGTGAATCACAAGAATAGATCATTGAATTTGGGTAGTTGTACAAAGATAGTGGACAAATTATGTGGTCCATTTGAGATATTGGATAAAATAGGGCTAGTTGCATACATGATTGCATTGTCTACTTCCATGAATGTGCATAATGTATTTCATGTCTCTTTTCTGAAAAAGTATGTATATGATGATAACCATGTTATTGATTAGAATTTGATTTAGGTAGAGCCAGAGGGAGACTTTCAGGTCCGGCTAGTGCGCATATTGGACAAAAAGGTCAAAATGCTCTAGAATCGAGTTATAGAGCTAGTAAAAGTTCACTGGACCTACTATGGTCCCGAAGATACTACTTGGGAGAATGAAGATGCCATGCGGGTAGAGTACCCACAATTTTTTGAATAATTTTGAAATTTTGATTTTCTATTTTGTATATGCACCAAAGACGGTGCCAAAATAAAGGGGGATGGGCATGTAATATCCCGGTTTGATTCCCCATATTAAATAATGTATTTTGTTAATTTATAAAAGGTCAGAGTGCCTGAACAATTAAAAGAGACCAACGTGCATAGGAAATGTAATGTTTTGATATTTATTAATAATAAAATACATAGTTGGATGCGAGACAAACACAGAGCCATTTTCATATTTTGTACATAAATGGAGCATATTAATTTGGATGGGAATTAAAATTATGGGTTTCATTTGAAGAGAGGAGATCTACAAAAATGAGAGAGAGGGTAATTCTCCATTTCTGCTTGGATTTGTCAAATATTGTCAAATAATGATTTTTAAAGATCTGGGTCCAGATCATTGGTAGAAGTCCATATTATCTTGAAATTCATGGAGAGTGTTGAGAAAGAATACACAAAAATAACCCATGATGGAACTGAATAAAACCTATGGGGATTGGAATGGGGGTACTAAAATGGGAAAAAATCCACTATTTTGGTCCACTTTTGGGGGATTTTTGATATTTTTGGAGAAAAAGTGACCCTAGATCACAAAACTGAAAATTTGTATTTACTCAAAATTTTATAAATTCATCAAGGCAAACAATTTTTGTTTAGTGAAATTTTTCCAGAAGTCCACATATTGAGAGATAGCCAATTTTGCTAAAAAAATTCAAGTCTAGAAAAAAGGGGTGAAAAAGGACAAAATTGTCATTTCCGGATTGTTGTAGTTTTTCACTGGAGCATCAAATTGAAAATATGAGAGTTTTTTTTATTTTATTTTCATTATTATTATCTATGCCTCATATAAAAATTTCTCTAGTTCTTGACATATTTTCTTCTACAGTTGACTAAATTTGGCATTTCAATAAAATTACACTAGTGGAGGAAATGCACAAATGGGGTGAAAGTGGATTTTTCAGGATGCCGAAACTTTCATCTTAGAGATCGGATCGGGGTATGATTATAGTAGTTGGAAAGACGATTCAAAGTAGAATATCCTGGAATAATTATAATTTGGATATTTGTGATATAAATATTCATAAATTGAGCAACAAAATGACCTGTAGCATTAATTGACAAATTTTTATGATATGCATATTTCTAACAAAAAGGGTTGCTTGCACTTTTTGAAGAATTAGGGGGTACACAATTATCATTTCATGATAAGAATGAATATTCAAGAAATGGAGGAAGGAGAGGGATATTTTAGTCATGATAAACAAGCTAAATGTCAAAATATCAGTGTTGGTAATCCAAAGACAATCAAATGGACACAAGGGCAGAGGGGAGAAAGAAACATTAATAGATATTGTGAGAAGCCTGAGAATAGAAGTACAGAGCTACAAAGTAGACAATGAGAGTTTGATAAGATAACAAAATCAGATAAATGTTCAAGTGATGCAAAGCCTAAATCAGTTGCAGAGGAAAACAAAGATTTGATCAAACTCAAGATAGGAGGAAGATGGTGGACATCATGAAAGAATAGATAAATACAAAAGAGATGGTTGTTAAATAAGTGTTGGAATAAATCATAGAAATAACTCACCTCCTTAATCAGTGAGAAAATTTTATGCATCTAAATATTCCATAAGTAGTTTAGACGTGTCTCCTATTAGGCACCCAAGAATAAGACATGAATTGGAAAGTTTGCAAGGAGAGATGAGGAAGCTTAAGACACCATCCTTTGATGTTTAAAGAGAAATGGAATATGATGATGAAACATGGTTTCCTTGAATAATGAGGTATTTTCAGTTGCATAATTACTCATCAAATCTAGAAGCGAGAATTGCCACTTACCATCTACATGGAAAAATTGTTATGTGGTGGTATCAACTTAAGAAAGTTGAGCACATAAATGAGGGGAAGATCACTTGGAATCAATTCAAGAAAAATTTTCAGAAGGATTACCATATTTCAACTTAGGCTGGGAAGCATGACCATGACAAAGTATGAAAAAAAATTATTGGGATTGTTAAAGTATGTGGGGTTTATAAAGGATGATAAGGTGAAAATACAAAGGTTTTTGAGTGGAATGGCTTCATTTTATAAAGAGAAGATTCAATATGAAGTACGTGTATGAGAAAATAAAGAGGAGAAAGTATTTGCAGAAATATTGGAAGGATAAGAAGAAAGAGAAGTCTAATCAAAGAAAGAAAGGATTCAAACCTCCTTTCAATATAATAGCCCAAATAAAAATTAGCAAGACATGCCTGCTAAGGATGAATCCAAGAGAGAAGAATCCTTCAGAAAAGGGGAGAGACCACCAATCCAATGTTGGTGATGCAAAGTAGATCACTTGTACAAGGATTTCCCTCATATAAAATACAAAGTGTATACCACACAAAATCCAATAGGCTACAACACTAGAAGATACATGCATAATATATGCATCCTTAGAAGATCGACAAGTAGAGTACCAATCCAATATGATCGAGGTTGAAGGTAAGATCATTAATAATCTTGTTGCTATTTTAATTTATTCAAGGGAAAGTAATTGTTACATTGATCCTAAAATAGTGGATAGATTACATTTGGAGGAAAGTAAGCTTGAAAAATCAAGTTTGGTTCAGCTAGCCACTGGAACCAAAAGAAGGATCAATGAGATGGTCATAGGTCGTACCATAAGTATTAATGGAGTAAATACTAATGGTGATATAAATATTATACTATTGGGATCTTATGATGTTCTAGTTGGAATGGATTGGTTGGAAAAGCATCATGTTGTCCTGGATTGTCATAACAAGACATTTACATGTATTAATGAAGAAGGAAAAGAGAGCACCATGAAAGGAATTCCAAGACCCATTTCTATAAGGGAGATTTGATCCTTACAGCTAAGAGATGTTTCATGAAAGGATGTCAATTGTATGTAATCCATGTGGAGGAACCAAAAAAGACAAAAGGGTCAAGCCTTGAAGAGTTTTCAATACTGCAATATTTTGAAGATGTATTCTAGGAAATACCAGGATTTCCACCAAAGAGGGAGATAAATTTCTCTATTTATTTAGTACCAGCAGCTTCCCCACTATCAAAAACACCTTACAAAATGAGTACACCAAAATTAACGGAATTACAAATGCAGCTGGAATAATTTTTGAAGAAAGGGTACATACATCCAAGTGTTTCACTTGAGATCAGGATACCACCAGATAAGAATCAAGGAAGAAGACATCAACAAGGCAACCTTTAGAACCAAGTATGGGAATTATGAATTTGTAGTAGTGCCATTTGGGCTGACCAATGCACCAACTATATTTATGTGCTTAATGAATGACATATTCATAAATTATTTGGATAATTTTGTCATAGTATTCTTAGATGACATACTTATCTATTATAAGTCAAAAGAAGAGAATGAAGATCACTTAAGGTTGGTGTTGCAAGTGTCGAGGGAGCATCAGTTGAATGCCACGCTTAGTAAGTATTATCTTTATGAAGGAAAAATCCATTACTTGGGACACATTATTTTAGAAAAAGGTATAGCAGTGGATCCAGAAAAGATTGAAGCCATTAGAGGATAGCTAACACCCAAGAATGTTTCAGAAGTCATATCTTTAATGGGATTAGTTTGTTACTACAAAATATTTATAGCAAGGTTCTCTAATATTTCTCATACCATCACTTCTTTGCAAAAGAAGGGAATTAGATTTGAATGGACAATTGAGTGTGAAGATAACTTTAATTTTTTGAAAGAATTACTTACTAGTGCACCTATTTTAAAGATTGTTGAACCAAATGAAAGTTTTGTGGCATGTACAGATGCATGCAAGGAAGGACTTGGTGGAGTCCTCACTCAAAATGGAGATGTAATTGGTTATGAGTCCAAAAATATTAAAGAACATGAGAGGATCTATGCCACACATGACTTGGAGCTTGCCACAATTGTTCATGCATTGAATATGTGAAGGCATTATCTCATGGGAAAGAGATTTGAATTAAGAAAAAACCATAGTGGTCTGAAATATCTTTTTGAACAACCATCTTTGAATGCCAGCCAAACAAGATTGCTAGAATTTTTAAGTGAACACAATTTTGACATCAAACATATCAACAAAAACAAATAAGGTTGTTGATGCACTCAGTAGAAGAGTACATCTCATGCATGCTACATCCATTCTTATGCATCATTGAGATTTGAAGAGAAGAATTTTAGATGTTGTTGTTCATATCAACATTACCTACAGGCTAAACAAAACTTACTAAAAGAAAGTGTACAAAAAAAAATTAAAGAATCTGAGATAAAGGAAGATGGATTACTTATGCATAAAAATAGAATTTATCTCCCTAGTTCTAGAGAACTTAGGAATTTGGTATTAAAAAAAATGTTGCATAATGTTTCATATGCCAGACATCCCAGTTACTAGAAAACAATTGAAACAGAAAGAAGCCAATTCTTTTGGCCAAAAATGAAGAAAAATGTTGTTGATTACATTTCCAGATGCATGGAATGTTAGAGCATGAAGGTTGAGCATAGACACCCAGTGGGTTTTCTACAACCATTACCAATTCCAGAGAAGAAATGAGAAGTGGTAACCATTGATTTTATAACTGAATTTCCCAGGACATCAAAGAAACATGATTCAATAATGGTAGTGGTTGATAAATTAACAAAGGTTGGTCATTTTGTTCCTGTAAAAATGGCTCATACAACAACTAATATTGCAGAAATTTACATGAGGGAGATATCTAGGTTGCATGGGATACCTAAGGAAATTATTTCAGACAGAAATACAAAATTACTTCAAATTTTTGGATAGCATTATTTAAAGGATTTGGTACAAATATGAACTTTAGCACAACATACCATCCATAGTCAGATGGGTTGAGACAGAGAGAGTCAACCAAGTAATTGAAGACATGTTGAGAATGTATGTGATGGATAAGCCATTTAAGTGGGATGATTACTTGCACTTGGTTGAGTTAGCCTATAATAATGGGTATCAAGTTTCATTGGAAATGATCCCATTTGAAGCATTTTATGGTAGGAAATGAAATACTCAAGTGAGTTGGGACAACCCATCATATAGTGTGGTACTTGGGCCAAAATTTCTCAAGGATATGGAAGATTAGATGGTTAGAATTAAGCAGAATTTAAAGGCATCTCAAGATAGACAAAAAAGTTATGCAGATAAGAACATGATAGCTAGATAATTTAAATTGGGGGATCATGTGCTTTTGAAAGTGAATCCCAAGAAGGGCTCACTGAAGTTGGGTTGTTGTACAAAGATAGTGGCCATATACGGTGGTCCATTTGAGATATTGGATAGAATAGTGTTAGTTTCATACATGTTTGCATTGCGTGCTTTCATGAATGTGCATAATGTATTTCATATCTCTTTTCTGAAAAAGTATGCACATGATCCTAACCATGTTATTGATTGACATTTGATTCAAGTATATCCAGAGGGATACTTTCAGGTCCAGCCAGTGCACATATTGGACAGAAAGGTCAAAATGCTCTAAAATCGAGTTATAGAGTTGGTAAAAGTTCAGTGAACTTGCTACGGTCCGGAAGATGATAATTGGGAGCATGAATATGCCATGCAGACAAAGTACCTGCAATGTTTTGAATAATTTTGAAATTTTGATTTTATGTTTTGTATATGCACCGAGGACAGTGCAAAAATAAGGGGGAGGGGAATGTAATACCCAGGTTTTGAGTCCCCGTATTAAATAATTTATTTTGTTAATTTATGAAAGGCCATAGTTCCCAAACAATTAAAAGAGGTTGGTGTGCCTAGGAAATGTAATGTTTTGATCATTATTAATAATAAAATACATCGATGGCAGTTAAACGAACAAGGAGCCATATTTGTATTTTGTCCATAACTGGAGCATATTAATTTGGATGGAAATGAAATTTATGGGTTTCGTCCGCAGAGAGGATATCTACAAAAATGTTTGAGAGGGTCATTGTCCATTTTTTATTTAATTTGTTAGAAATTACGAAATAGTGGTTTTTAAAGATCCGGGTCCAGATCATTGGAAGAGGTCCAAATTAACTTGAAATTCATGGAGTTTTTCGAGAAGAAGAAATGGAAATAAACCATGAAGTAACTGAATAAATCGTAAGGAAATTGGAATGGGGGTGCTGAAATAGGCCAAAATCCACTATTTTGGTCCACTTTTTTGAGATTTTTTATATTTTCAGAGGAAAAGTGACCCTAGATCACAAAATTAAATTGTTTTTATTTACTTGACATTTTATACATTCATCAATACAAACAACTTTGTTTAGTGAAAATTTTCCATAAGTGCACAAATTGAGAGATAGTCAGTTTTGCTAAAAATTCAAGTCTGGGAAAATGGGTGAAAAAATGTAAAATGGTCATTTCCAGATTGTTGCAGTGTTTCACTGGTGCATCAAATTGAAAATATGAAAGTTTTTATGAACTCCATTTCATTATTATTATCTATTTATAATATTAAAGTTTCTCTAGTTCCTGACATATTTTCTTTCGCAGTTGACTAATGTTGGCATTTAAATAAAATTACACCAGTGGAGAAAATGCACAAATGGGGTGAAAGTGTTTCTTTTCAGAAGCCATAACTTTCAGCTCAAATATCGGATTGGGGCATGAGTATAGTCGTTGAAAAGATGATTCAGAGGAGAATACCATGGAATTATTAGAATTTGGATAATTGTGATATAAATATTCATAAATTGAACAGAAAAAGGACATGTAGCATTAATTGACAAATTTTTATGATATGCATATTTATAGCAAAAATGGTTGCTTGCACATTTTTTAGAATTAGAGGGTACAAAATTATCATTTCAGGATAAGAATACATACTCAATAAATGGAGGAAGGAGAGGGAGACTTTAGTCATGATAAATAATCTAAAGGACAAAATAACAGTGTCGATAATGCAGAGACAATCAAATGGACAAAGGGCAGAGGGGAGAAAAAAACATTAATAGAGACTGTGAGAAGAATGAGAATAGAAGTACGGATCTACAAAGAATATAATGTGAGGATGATAAGAGAAAAAAATTAGATAAATTCTCAAGTGATGCAAAGCCTAATTCAGTTGCAGAGGAAAACAAAGAATGGATAAAACTCAAGACAAGAGGAAGATGGCATATATCATGAAAGAAGAGATAACTACAAAAGAGATGGTTATTCAAGAAGTGATAACATAACTCATAGAAATCACTCACCTCCTTACTCAACTAGAAAATTTTATGAATTTGAATATTCCATAAGTATTCCAGAGGTGTCTCCTGTTAAGAATCAAAGAAGAAGACATGAATTGGAAAATTTGCAAGGAGAGTTGAGGAAGCTTAAGCCATCATCCTTTGATGGTGAAAATTAAAGGGAATATGATGTTGAAGAATGTTTTCTTGGAATGAGGAGGTATTTTCAATTGCATAAATACTCATCAAACCTAGAAGCTTGAATTTCCACTTACCATCTACATGGAAAAGTTGTTATGTGGTAATGTCAACTTAAGCAAGTTGAGCACATAAATGAGAGCATGATCACTTGGAACAAATTCAATAAATATTTTCAGAAGGAGTACCTTTTAGATCACTTCTATGACAAGAAAATGTGGGATTTGTTTGAACTTAGGTAGGGAAGCATAACCATGGAAAAGTATGAAAATAAGTTCTTGGGATTGCTAAAGTATGTGGGGTTTAGAAAGGATGAGAATGTGAAAATACATAGGTTTTTTAGTGGACTACCTTCATTTTGTAAAGAGAAGATTCAATATGATGAGCCCAATACTTTGAATGAGACCATCACAAAGGCTAAGTACCTGTATGAGAAAGGAAAGATAGAGAGTCTTTGCAGAAATATTGGAAGGATAAGAAGAAAGAGAAGTTTCATCATAGAAAGAAAGGATTCAAACCTCCTTTCAATAGAAATAACCCAAATAAAAATAAGAAAGAACATCCTGCTAAGGCTGAATCCAAGGGAAAAGACTCCTTGGGAAAAAGGGGGATACCACCAATCCAATGCTGGGGATACCAAGAATATCACATGTACATGGATTGTCCTCATATAAAAGACAAAGTGAAGACCATGCACACCATTCAAGCGGCTAAAATAGTAGAAGACACAGGAATAATATATGTAGCCTTAGAAGATCGACAAGCAGAGTACCACTCCAATATGATCGAGGTGGAAGGTAAGATCATTAATCAACCTATTGCTATTTTAATTTATTCAGGAGAAATCATTGTTATGTTGATCATAAAATAGTGGATAGATTACATTTGGAGAAAAGTACACTTGAAAAATCAAGTTTGGTTAAGCTAACCACTAGAACCAAAAGAAGGATCAATGACATGGTCATAGGTTCTCCCAAAATTCTTAACAGAGTAAATAATAATGTCGATATAAATATTATTACCATTGGGATATCATGATATTATAATTGGAATGGATTGGTTGGACAAACATCATGTTGTCCTAGATTGTCAAAACAATACATTTACATGTCTTGATAAAGAATGAAAAAAGAGCACTGCGAAAGGAATTCCAAGGCCCATTTCTATAAGGGATATTTCATCCTTACAATAGAAGAGATGTTTCAGGAAAGGATGTTAATTGTATGCAGTGAATGTGGAGGAACCAAAAAATACAAAATGGCCAAGCCTTGAATATTTTTCGGTACTGCAATATTTTGAAGATGTATTCCAAGAAATACCAAGATTGTCACCACAGAGGGAGATATATTTTTATATTGATTTAATACTAGGAATTTCTCCAGTATCAAAAACACCTTACATAATGAGTAAACCAGAATTAAGGGAATTACAAATGAAACTAGAAGAATTGTTGAAGAAAGAGTACATATGTCTAAGTGTTTAACCTTGGGGAGCACTGATACTCTTTGTCAAGAAGAAGGATGGAACATTAAGGATGTGTATTGACTTTAGACATCTAAATAAAGCCACTGTGAAGAACAAATACCCTCTACCAAGAATTGATGACCTCTTTAACCATCTAATAGGGGAAAATATACTTTCAAAGATATACTTGAGATCAGGATACCACTGGGCAAGAATCAAGGAAGAAGACATCAACAAGAAAACCTTTAGAATGAAGTATGGGCATTATGAATTTGTATTGGTGCCATTTGGTATCACCAATGCACCATTTGTGTTTATGTTCTTAATGAATGGCATATTCTTAAATTATTTGGATAAGTTTTTTACAGTATTCTTGGATGACATACTTATCTATTCTAAGTCAGAAGAAGGGCATGAACATCACCTAAGGTTGGTGTTGCAAGTTCTAAGGGAACATCAGTTGTATACCAAGGACAGATCCATTACTTGGGACACATTATTTCAGAACAAGGTATAACAATGAATCCAAAGAACATTGAAGCCATTAGAGGATGGCCAACACCCAAGAATGTTTCAGAAGTCATATATTTTATAGGATTAGCTAGTTACTATAGAATATTTATAGCAGGGTTCTCTAAGATTTCTCATCCCATCACTTCTTTGCAAAAGAAGGGAGTTAAATTTGACTGGACAGTTGAGTGTGAAGAGAACTTTAATTAGTTGAAATAATTACTTACTAGTGCACCTATTTTAAATATTGCTAACCCAAATGAAAGTTTTATCATATGTATAGATGCATGTAAGGAAGGACTTGGTGGAGTCCTCACTCAAAATGGACATGTCACTGTTTATGAGTCCAAAAAGATTAAATAAAATGAGAGGAATTATTCCACACATGACTTGGAGCTTACCGCAATTGTTCATGCATTGAATATGTGGAGGCATTATCTCATGGGAAAGAGATTTGAATTAAGAATAGACCATAGTGGTCTGGAATATATTTTTGAACACCCAACTTTGAATGTCAGGAAAACGCGATGGCTGAAATTTTTAGTCAATACTATTTCGACATCAATAATATCAAAGGAAAAGAAAATAAGGTTGTTGATGCACTCAATAGAAGAATACATCTCATGCATGCTACATCCATTCATATGCATCATTCAATTTTGAAGTGAAGAATTTTAGATGTTGTTGTTACAGATCAACATTACCTACAGGTAAAAGAAATCTTACAACAGGAAAGTGTACAACAAAAAAATAAAGAATATGAGATGAAGGAAGATGGATTACTTATGCATAAAAATAGAATTTATGTCCCTAGTTATGGAGAACTGGGGAATTTGGTATTAAAAGAAATGCATAATGTTTTGTATGCCAGACATCATGATTAATAGAAATTAATTGTAGTAGTAAGAATCCAATTCTTTTGGCTATGAATGAAGAAAGATTTTGTGGATTACATTGCAAGATGTATGGAATGTCAGAGAGTGAAGGTTGAGCATAGACACCCAACGGGTTTGCTACAACCATTACCAATACTAGAGAAGTGATGGGAAGTGATAACCATTGATTTTATAACAAAATTTCTCAGGAAAACAAGGAAACATGATTCAATAATGGTATTCGTTGATAAATTGACAAAGGCTTATCATTTTGTTCCCATAAAAATGACTCATACAACAACTAGTATTAAATAAATTTACATGAGGGATATTTATAGGTTGCATGGGATACCTAACATAATTTTTTCAAAGAGAGATGCAAAATATACTTCAAATTTCTGGATGGGATTATTTAGAGGATGTGGTACAACTCTGAACTTTAGCACAACATACCATCCACAGTCAGATCGGTAGAGACAAAGAGACTCAACCAAGTAATTGAAGACATGTTAAGAATGTATGTGGTGGATAAGCCATCTAAGTGGGAAGATTACTTGCACTTGGTTGAGTTTGCCTATAATAATAGGTATCAAGCTTCATTGAAAATGATCCCATTTGAAGCTTTGTATGGTATGAAATGAAATACTGCAGTGAGTTGGGACAACCCATCAGACAGAGTGGTACTTGGGCCAAAATTAATCAAGGATATGGAAGACCACCTGGTTCAAATTAAGCAGAATTTAAAAGAAGCTAAAGATAGAAAAAAAACGTTATGTAGATAAGAACATGACAACTAGACAATTTGAAGTGGGGGAGCATGTCCTTTTGAAAGTGAATCCCAAGAAGATCACACTGAAGTTGGGTAGTTGTACAAAGAAGTTAGATTCTATGGTCCATTTGATATATTGGATAAAATAGAACCAATCGCATACATGCTTGCATTTCCTGCTTCCATGAATGTGCATATTGTATTTCATGTCTCTTTGCTGAAAAAGTATGTACATTGTTCTAACCATGTTATTGATTGGCATTTGATAGACTTTCAGGTCTATCAAGTGTGCATATTGGACATAAAGGTCAAAATGCTCCAAAATCGAGTTATAGAGCTAGTAAAATTGCACTGGACATGATATGGTCCTAAAGATGCTACTTGGGAACATGAAAATGCCATGCAGGCAAAGTACCCACAACATTTTGAACAATTTTGAAATTTTGATTTTCTGTTTTGTATATGTACTAAGGACGATGTAAAAATAAGGGGGGGGAGATGTAATACCCTAGTTTTGAATCCCCATATTAAATAATATATTTTGTTAATTAATGAAAGGCCAGAGTGCCCAAACAATTAAAAGAGGCCAACGTCCCTAGGATGTGTAATGTTTTGATCATTATAAATAATTAAATACATCATTGGTCGTTAGAAGAACCATGAGCCATTTTTGAATTTTGTCCATAACTAGAGCTTATTAATGTGGATGGAAATGAAACTTATTGGTTTCATCCACAGAGAGGAGATCTACAAAAATGCTAGAGAGGGTTATTGTCCATTTATGCTTGGATTTGTCAGAAATTGTGAAATAGTGTTTCTTAAAGATCTGGGTCCAAATCATTGGCAAAGGTCTAGATTTACCTGAAATTCATGGAGAATGTCCAGAAAGAAGAAAAGGAAATAACCTATGAGGTAATAGAATAAATCCTAAGAGGACTATAATGGGGGTGCTTAAATAGGCCAAAATACACTATTATGGTCCACGTTTTGGGGATTTTATATATTTTCAGAGGAAAAGTGACCTCAAAGCAAAAAACTAAAAACAATTTTTTTACTTGACATTTTATACATTCATCAATACAAACAAATTTGGTTTAGTGAAAATTTTCCATAAGTGCATAGATTGAGAGATAGCAAGTTTTGCTAAAAATTCAAAGTTTGGAAAAAGGGGTGAAAAATGGCAAAATGGTCATTTCTAGATTACTGCAGTTTTTCACTAGAGCATCAAATTGAAAATCTAAGAGTTTTTATGAATTACTTGTCATTATTATGGTCTATGTCTAATAAAAAAGTTTCTCTATTTCCTGACATATTTTCTTCTGCAATTGACTAAAGTTGGCATTTCAATAAAATTACACCAGTGGAGAAAATGCACAAATGGAGTGAAAGTGGTTTTTTCAAGAAGCTAGAACTTTCGGCTCAGAGATTAGATTAGGGCATGAGTAAATTTGTTGGAAATATGATTAAGAGGAGAATAAATTGGAATTATTATAATTTGGAGAATTTTGATAGTCAACCAAGTAATTTAGAGATGGGTAGAGATAGAGAGAGTCAACCAAGTTACTAAAGACATGTTGAGAATGTATGTGATGGCTAAGCCATCTAAATGGGAAGATTACTTCCACTTGGTTGAGTTTACCTATAATAACTGGTATCAATATTCATTGAAAATGATCCCATTTGAAGCTTTGTATGGTAGGAAATGAAATACTCCAGTGAGTTGGGACAACCCATCAGACATAGTGGTACTTGGGCCAGGATTACTCAAGGATATGTAAGACTAGATGGTTAGAATTAAGATGAATTTAAAAGAAACTCAAGATAGAAAAAAATGTTATGCAGATAATAAAATGATAGCTAGAGAATTTAAAGTGGGGGAGCATATGCTTTTGAAAGTGAAGACCAAGGAGAGCTCACTAAAGTTGGGTAATTGTACAAAGCTAGCATCCAGATTCTGTGGTCCATTTGAGATATTGGATAGAATAGGGCCAGTTGCATACATGTTTGTATTTCCTACTTCCAAGAATGTGCATAATGTATTTCATGTCTCTTTACTGAAAAAGTATGTAGATGATCCTAACCATGTTATTGATTGGCATTTGATTTAGGTAGAGCCAGAGGGATACTTCTGGGTCTAGCGAGTGTGCATATTGGACAAAAGGGTCAAAATTATTTGAAATCGTTTTATAGAGATGGTAAAAGTTCATTGGAACTGCTACGGTCTTGAAGATGCTACTTGGGAGCATGAATATGCCATTTAGGCAGAGTACCCACAACTTTTTGAATAATTTAGAAATTTTGATTTTCTATTTTGTATATGCATTGAGGACAGTGCCAAAATAATGGGCAGGGGAATGTAATACCCTAGTTTTGAGTCCCCATATTAAATCATTTATTTTGTTAATTTATAAAATTCTAGAGTGCCCGAACAATTAAAAGAGGCTAGTGTGACTAGGAAATATAATGCTTTGATCATTATAAATAATTAAATACATCATTGTCTGCTAGAGGAACAAGGAGTCATTTTCATGTTTTTTCTATAACTGAAGCATATTAATTTGAATGGAAATGAAATGTATGGGTTTCATTTGTAGAAGGGAAATCTATTAAAATTCCAGAAATGGTCATTGTCCATTTCTTCTTGGATTTGTCACAAATTGTGAAATAGTGGCTTTTAAATATCTGGGTCCAAATCATTAGCAGAGGTCCAAATTAAATTGAAATTCATGGAGAGTTTCCAGAAAGAAGACATTGAAATAACCCATGAGGGAACTGAATAAATCCTAAGGGGATTGGAATGAGGGTGTTCAAATAGACCAAAATCCACTATTTTGGTCCACTTTTTTTGGATTTTTGATATTTTCGAAGGAGGAAAACTGACCCAAGATCACAAAACTGAATTTTTTTATTTACTTGACATTTTATACATTTATCAATAAAAACAAATTTAGTTTAGTGAAAAAAATTCTGAAGTGCACAAATTGAGAGATAGCTAGTTTTGCTAAAGTCTGGAAAAGGGGGTGAAAAGGGAAAAAAATGGTCATTTCCATATTGTTGCAGTTTTTCAGTGGAGCATCAAATTGAAAATATGAGAGTTTTTATGAATTCCTTGTCATTATTATTATCTATGTATTATAAAAAAAGTTTCTCAAATTCCTTACATGTTTTCTTTTGCAGTTGACTAATGTTGGTATTTCAATAAAATTACACAAGTGGATAAATGCACAAATGGGGTGAAATTGGTTTTTTCAGGAAGCCATGAATTTCATCTTTGAGATAAGATTAGGGAATGAGTAAATTATTTGGAAATAGGATTCAAAGGATAATAACTTGGAATTATTAGAATTTGGAGAATTGTGATATAAATATTCATAAATTGAGCAGAAATAAGACCTGTAACATTAAATGACATTTTTTTATGATATGCATATTTCTAACAAAACTGGTTGCTTTCACATTTTGTAGAAATAGGGGCTATATCATTTCAGGATAAAAATGCATATTCAAGGAATGGAGGAAGGAGAGGGATCCTTCAGTCATGATCAATAAGTCAAGGACAAAATATCAGTGTCAGTAATGTAGAGACAATCAAATGGACACAAGGGAAGAGGGGAGCAAGAAACATTAATAGAGAATGTGAGAAGCCCGAGAATATAAGTACAGAGATACAAAGAATACAATGAGAGGTTGATAATATAACAAAATGAGATAAATTCTCAAGTGATGCAAAGCCTAAATCAGTTGCAGAGGAAAACAAAGAATGGATCAAACTCAAGACATGAGGAAGAGGGAAGATATTATTAAGGAAGAGATGACTATAGAAGAGATGGTTATTCATGAAGTGATAGTAGAACTCATAGACATCACTCACCTCCTTACTCATCAAGGAAATTTTATGCACCTGAATATTCCATAAGTAGTCAAGAGGTGTCTCTTGTTAGGAACCAAAGAAGAAGACATGAATTGGATAGTTTGCAAGGAGAGATTAGGAAGCTTAAGCCACCATCATTTGATAGTGAAAGAGAAAGGGAAGATGATGTTGAAGCATGGTTGTTTATAACTAGGAGGTATTTTCAATTTCATAACTACTCATAAAAATTAGAAGCCAGAATTGTCACTTACCATCTACATGGAAAATATGTTATATCGTGGGATCAAATTAACAAAGTTGAGCACATAAATGAGAGAAGGTTCACTAGGAAGAAATTAAAGAAATAATTTTAGAAGGAATACCTTTCATAGCACTTCTATGACAAGAAAGTGAAAGAGTTATTTGAGTGGAATGAGAAGGATGAGAAGGTGAAAATACAAAGGTTTTTGAGTGGAATGCCTTTATTGGAGTTTATAAAGGATGAGAAGGTGAAAATAGAAAGGTTTTTGAGTGGAATGCCTTTATTTTATAAAGAGAAGATTCAATATGATGAGCCCAAGAATTTGACTGAGAACATCAGGAAGGATAAGTACCTGTATGGGAAAGGAAAGGGCAGAGAGTCTTTGTGGAAATATTGGAAGGATAAGAAGAAAGAGAATTTTGATCAGAGAAAGAAAGATTCAAACCTCCTTTCAATAGAACTAGCCCAAATAAAAATTAGCAAGACCTACCTACTACTTATGAATCCAGGAGAGAAAATTCCTTGGGAAAAAGGGGGAGGCCACCAATCCAATGTTGTCAATGCAAAGAAGATCATATGTACAAGGATTGTGCTCATAGAAAAGACAAAGTGAATACCATGTACAACATCCAAGAGGCTACAACAATAGAAGTCACAGGAATAGTATATGCAGCCTTAGAATACAAAAACACATAGTACCAATCCAATATGATAGAGGTGGAAGGTAATATCATTAATCAACCTATTTCTATTTTAATTTATTCAAGAGAAAACCATTGTTACATTTATCCTAAAATAGTGGATAGATTACATTTGGAGAAAAGTAAGATTGAAAAATCAAGTTTGGTTCAACTAGCCTCTAGAACCAAAAGAAGGATCAATGAGATGGTTAGAGGTTGTCCCATAAGTCTTAATAGAGTAAATACTAATGCTGATATAAATATTATACCATTGGGATCTTATGATATTCTAATTGGAATGGATTGGTTGGACAAGCATCATCTTGTCTAGATTTTCATAACGAAACATTTACATGTATTGATGAAGAAAGAAAAGAAAGCACTAAGAAATGAATACCAAGACCAATTTCTATAAGGGAGATTTCATCCTTATAACTAAAGATATTTTTAAGGAAAGGATGTCAATTGTATGCAACCCATGTGGAGGAACTAGAAAAGACAAAAGGGCCAAGCCATGAATATTTTTCGGTACTGCAAGATTTTGAAGATGTATTCCAAGAAATACCAGGATTTCCACCAAAGAGGGAGATGGATTTATCTATTGATTTAGTACTAGGAGATTCCCCGGTATAAAAAACACCTTACAAAATGAATACACCATAATTAATGGAATTACAAATGCATCTGGAAGAATTGTTGAAGAAAGGGTACGTACGTCCAAGTGTTTCACCTTGGGGAGCACCAATACTCTTTGTAAAAAAAAAGGATGGAACATTGAAGTTGTGTATTTACTTTAGACAACTGAATAAATCCACTGTGAAGAACAAATAACCTCTACCAATAATTAATGACCTCTTTGATCAAATAAGAGGGGAAACATATTTTCAAACATAGACTTGAGATCAGGATACCACTAGGTAAGAATCAAGGAAGAAGACATCAACAAGAGAGCCATTAGAAACATGTATGGGAATTATGAATTTGTAGTGGTGCCATTTGGGATGACCAATGCACAAGTTGTGTTTATGTGCTTAACGAATGAAATATTCATAAATTATTTGGATAAGTTTGTCATAGTATTCTTGGATGACATAATTATCCATTCTAAGTGAGAAGAAGAGAACAAACATCACTTAAGGTTCATGTTGCAAGTGCTGAGGGAATATCGGTGGTATGCCAAGCTTAGTAAGTGTTCTTTTTACCAAGGATATATCCATTAATTGGGACACATTGTTTCAGAACAAGGTATAGCAGTGGATCTAGAGAAGATTGAATCCGTTAGAGGATGGCCAACATCCTAGAATTTTTAGAAGTCAATTATTTTATGGCATTAGTTGGTTACTACAAAATATTTATAGCATGGTTCTCTAAGATTTATCATCCCATCACTTCTTTGCAAAAGAAGGGAATTAAATTTGAATGTATAGTTGAGTGTGAAGAGAACTTTAATTTGTTGAAATAATTACTTACTAATTCACCTATTTAAAATATTTCTTACCCAAATGAAAGTTTTTGGTATGTACAAATGCATGGAAGGGAGGACTTGGTGGAATACTCACTCAAAATGGACAATTCATTGGGTTATGAGTCCACAAATCTTAAATAAAATGAGAGGAACTATGCCACACATGAATTGGAGCTTGATGCAACTGTTCATGCATTGAATATGTGGAGGTATTATCTCATGGGAAAGAGATTTGAATTAAGAACAAACCATAGTGGTCTGAAAGATCTTTTTGAACAACCAACTTTGAATGCCAGGAAAATGAGATGGCTCAAATTTTTAAGTGAATAAAATTTTAACATCAAGCATATCAAAGGAAGAAAAATAAGTTTGTTGATGCACTCAGTATAAGAGTACATCTCATGCATGCTACAAGAATTCATATGCATCATTCATATTTGAAAAGAAGAATTTTAGATGTTGTTGTTAGAAATCAACATTATCTACAAGTAAAAGAAAGAATACGGCAAGAAAGTGTACACCAAAGAATTAAAGAATATGAGATGAAGGAAGATGGATCACTTATGCATAAAAATATAATTTATGTCCCTAGTTCGGGAGAACTTAGGAATTTGGCACTAAAAGAAATGCATAATGTTTTGTATGCCAGACATCTCGGTTACCATAAAACAATTGCAACAGTAAGAAGCCAATTCTTTTGTCCATGAATGATGAAAGATGTTGTTGACTGCATTTCCATATGTATAGAATGTCAGAGATTGAAGGCTGAGCATATACACACAACGAGTTTACTACAACCATTACCAATTCCATAGAAGAAATCAGACATGGTAACCATTAATTTTATAACCTAATTTCCCAGGAAAACAAGGAAACATGATTTAATAATGGTAGTGGTTGATAAACTGATAAAGGCTGCTCATTTTGTTCCTTTAAATGACTCATACAATGACCAATATTGTTGGAATTTACATGAGGGAGATTTATAGGTCACATGGGATACCTAAGGAAATTGTTTTAGACAGAGATACAAAATTTACTTCAAATTTATGGATGGTATTATTTAAAGGTTTTGGTACAAATATGAACTTTAGCATAGCTTACTATCCACATCCATATGGGTAGAGATAGAGAGAGTCAACCAAGTAATTGAATATAATTTGAGAATGTATGTGATGGATAAGCCATCTAAGTGGGAATATTACTTGCACTTGGTTGAGTTTTCCTATAATAATGGGTATCAAGCTTCATTGAAAATGAGCCCATTTGAAGCTTTGTATGGTAGGAAATGAAATACTCCGGTGAGTTAGGACAACCCATCAGAGAAAGTGATACTTGGGATAGAATTTATCAAGGATATGGAAGACCATATGGTTGTAATTAAGTAGAATTTAAAGGATTATCAAGATAGAAAAAATTGTTATGCAGGTAAGAACAAGACAACTAGAGAATTTAAAGTGGCGGAGGATGTTCTTTTGAAAGTGAATCCCAAGAAAAGCTCACTAAAGTTGGGTAGTTGTACAAAGCTAGCGGCCTAATTTTGTGGTCCTTTTGAGATATTGGATAGAATAGGGCCAGTTTCATACATGCTTACATTGCCTACTTCCATGAATGTGCATAATGTATTTCATGTCTCTTTGCTGAAAAATTATGTACATGATCCCAACCATGCTATTGATTGGAATTTGATTTAGGTAGAGCTAGAGGGAGACATTTAGGTCCATCCAATGCGCATATTGGACAGAAAGGTTGAAATGCTCTGGAATCGATTTATAGAGCTGGTAAAATTTTAGTGGACCTGTTACTTGGGAGCATGAAGATACCATGTGGGCAGATTACCCACAACTTTTTGAATAATTTTGAAATTTTGATTTTTTGTTTTGTATATGCATTGAGGAGAGTGCCAAAATAAG
Source organism: Picea engelmannii (assembly GCA_009831015.1). Lineage (NCBI taxonomy): Eukaryota > Viridiplantae > Streptophyta > Pinopsida > Pinales > Pinaceae > Picea > Picea engelmannii. The sequence goes on along the minus strand of ML785625.1, from coordinate 308,439 downwards.
GGGGAGGGGAATGTAATACCCCAGTTTTGAGTCCCCATATTAAATAATTTATTTTGTTGATTTATGAAAGGCCAGAGTGCCCGAGCAATTAAAAGAGGATAGTGTGCGTAGGAAATGTAATGTTTTCATCATTATTAATAACAAACTCATCGCTCACTATCAAACGAACAAGGAACCGTTTTCGTATTTTGTCCATAAATTGAGCATATTAATTTGGATGGAAATGAAACTTATTATTTTCATTTGTAGAGAGGATATCTACAAAAATGTCAGAGAGGGTCATTGTCCATTTCTGCTTGGATTTGTCAGAAATTGTGAAATAGTGGTTTTTAAAGATCCGGGGATAGATCATTGGCAGAGGTCGATATTAACTTGAAATTCATGGAGAGTTTCCAGAAAGAAGACTCAGAAATAACCCATTAGGGAACTGAATAAATCATAAGGGAATTGGAATGGGGGTGCTGAAATAGGCAAAAAGTCCACTATTTCGGGCCACTTTTTTGGTATTTTTGATATTTTCTAATGAAAAGTGACCCCAAATCACAAAACTGAATTTTTTTTATTTACTTGAAATCTTATACATTCAACAAGATAAACAACTTTGGTTTAGTGAAAATTTTCCAGAAGTGCATAGATTGAAAGATAGCCAATTTTGCTAAAAATTTAAAGTCTCGAAAAAGGGGTAAAAAAGGGGAAAATGGTCATTTCCATATTCCTACAGTTTTTCACTGGAGCATCAAATTGAAAATATGAGAGTTTTTATGAATTCCTTGTCATTATTATTATCTATATCTTGTATAAATTTTCCTCTAGTTCCTTACATATTTTCTTTTGCAGTTGACTAAAGTTGGCATTTCAATAAAATTACGCGAGTGGAGAAAATGCACAAATGGGGTGAAAGTGGATTTTTCAGGAAGCCAAAAATTTCAACTCAGAAAGCGGATCGGGGAATCAATACAGTTGTTGGAAATATGATTTAGGGGAGAATAACTAAGAATTATTATAATTTGGATAATTGTGATATAAATATTCATAAATTGAACAGAAATAGGACCTGTAGCATTAATTGACAAATTTTTATGATATGTATATTTCTAACAAAAATGATTTCTTGAACATTTTACAAAATTAGGGGGAACTAAATTATCAGTTCAGGATAAGATGCATATTCAATAAATGGAGGAAGGAGAAGGAGCATTCAGTCATGATAAAGAAGCTAAAGGACAAAATATTAGTGTCGATAATGCAGAGACAGAATCAAATGGGGACAAGGGAAAAGGGGAGAAAGAAACATTAATAGAGACTATGATAAGCCTAAGAATAGAAGTACATAGATACAAATCAGACAATGAGATTCTGATAAGAAAATAAAATCAGATAAATGCTCAAGTGATGCAAAGCCTAAATCAGTTGCAGAGGAAAACAAAGAATGGATCAAACTCAAGATAGGAGGAAGAGGGAAGATATCATGAAAGAAGAGATAACTAAATAAGAGTTGGTTATTAAATAAGTTCTAGCATAACTCATAGACATCACTCACCTCCTTACTCAACAAGGAAATTGTATGCATCTAAAGATTCCATAAGTAGTCTAGAGGTGTCTCTTGTTAGGAACCAAAGAAGAATACATGAATTGTACAGTTTGCAAGGAGAGTTGAGGAAGTTTAAGCCACCATCATTTGATGGTGAAAGAGAAAGGGAAATTTATTTTGAATCATTGTTTCTTGGACTCATGAGGTATTTTCAATTACATAACTACTTATCAAACCTAGAAGCTAGAATTGCCACTTACCATCTACATGTAAAAGTTGTTATGTGGTGTGATCAACTTAAGAAATTTGAGAACATAAATGAGAGAAGGATCACTTGGAAGCAATTCGAAAAATGTTTTCATAAGTATTACCTTTCAAAACACTTCTATGAAAATAAAACGCAGGAGTTCTTTGAACTTAGGCTAGGAAGCATGACCATGTAAGAGTATGAAAATAAGTTATTGGGATTGCTAAAGTATGTGGGGCTTATAAAGGATGAGAGGGTTAAACTACAAAGGATTTTGAATGGACTTCCTTTGTTTTATAAAGATAATATTCAATATGATGAGCCCGGGACTTTGAATGAGACTACCAGGAAGGATAAGTACTTGTATGAGCAAGGAAAGGGTACAAAGTCTTTGCAGAAATATTGGAAGGGTAAGAAAAAAGATAAGTCTAATAAGAGAAAGAAAGGATCCAAACCTCCTTTCAATAGAGGTATCCCAAATAAAAATCAACAAGACCATCCTGCTAAGGATGAATCCAAGAGATAAGACTCCTTTGGAAAAAGGATAGGACCACCAATCCGATGTCGGGGATGAAAGCAAGATCACTTGTACAAGGATTGTCCTCACAAAAATGACAAAGTGAATATCATGCAAAACATCCAAGAGGCTACAACAATAGAATACACAGGAAGAATATATGTAGCCTTAGAATATCAACAACCAGAGTACTGATCCAATATGATTGGGGTGGAAGGTAAGATAATTAATGATCTTGTTGCTATTTTAATTTATTTATGAGAAATCCATTGTTACATTGATCCTGAAATAGTGGATAGAAAATCAAGTTTGGTTCAACTAGCCACTAGAACCAAAAGAAGGATCAATTACATGGCCAAAGCTTGTCCCATAAGACTTAATGAAGTTAATACTAATGTTGATCTAAATTTTATACCATTTGTTACAAGGGAAAAACTCTCTATGGCCAAGGGTAAACCACAACAGACAGGTATGACTGTAGAAATCAACTCAATTCCAACATGTGCTATATAAACTAATGTGAAATACGAGGAAGAATCCTACCTCGATCCAATTGTTTGATGTCGTTCCACCATTGATCACTTTGACCCAAAGCTTTACACCTGCAAGAAGCTCTCAACAAACAAGCGATGCAAGTATATAGTTACAATATATAAAATGAGTTATCACATCAGATAGCACAATCCATTAATAAACATTACAAACATGCCCATGGATAATAATCATATATTTACAAGATATCGATAGGACGGGAAAGGAGTATTTTTATTAATAATCGATCAACATAAGTATCAACATTACAGACTTCCGTGTTGGCACGGTTTGAAACCAAGAAACCAAGTTCCTTCCAACTGGGTCTCCACCACTTCAATCCTCCACCAAAGGCAAGGTCATAGCAAAGAGGTGATGAGTTCCTCTTGACAATAAGGAAAGAGCTTGGGGGGTGAACACTGTGTTCAGACTTGAGGGACAAAGGGATGCAGACTCAATATGAAGTAATTTCTCTAGAGTAACTTTTCTCTCAAAGTTGAATTCTTTCTCCTCTTTTTCCATAGCTCGAAATTGTGATCTTATAGCCTCCAGAATGCAACTGAAGGGCCAGGTTGGAACGTTTCCAGTATATGGAAGGCCAAAGATCAAATATTTTTTCTATCATGACATGGAAACCGAACCTAATTTTGTATTTTTTGGCACAAATCCCAATATACGTGAGTTGTAGTGGAGCAACAAGCGTATACGCATCTTGCAAAGAAGTTAGGGAGCGTATATGTGGAAAAATATATATTTTGGCTCTAGATTTATCAAAAAGGGGTTGATAAGTCTGCACAGGGAAATGGAAAAAGGACCTCTGTGCAAGATAGAAATGGTGAGGAAAATCTTGATATAACAGATGCCCCCTAATGTGTGAGATCAGAGGAGTATCAACGATGGCCAAAATACATTATAAATAACCTAGAAGTGGAGTGGTAGAGAACCAGCTGGACGAACTCAATTGCTCATTACATTATGTACTGACTTTGCAGACATGGCTGCCAAGAATACAATGCATATCCATGTGGAAAATATACCAACAAGTGTTCATGGCCATGAGTAGGTAAGTATAAATGTGGTTACATGCCAATAGTTGTCATAGTCACGAACAAGGCCGAGTGAAACCAGTCGCAAAATCAATCTGAAGATATTTGTATACCATGGAGTACAATATAATCTCCCATGATCGCTGAAGTCAAATAGGTATTGTTCCAATGAAATGGAAACAACAACTTAGGAGAGATGTGTCCACAAAGTGATGTCTTCAAGTCTTCAATACAATTCGCCAATGTTGCAAGTCTACATCATGTGAATAAATGAGTTGAGGTCGAACAGGATGAGACATTGTTTGATTACCGATCATTGAGGTATACCATTAAAAAATGCGAGACATCCTACCAATGATGAAAGTAGGTATCAAGGAACTGAGTACATCTCTACAAATGTGAATAAAGGAGCTGGTGTCGAACACTTGAGAGACCCATTGATCAGGAGACATTGATGTATTCCCATCTGTCAATGGTGAGAGAGCCTGCCACTAATGACTGCAATACTCAAGGTACTCATAAAACTCTAGGTCTCGTATCCAGAATACATGAGTTGAATTCGATGGAAAGAGACCAGTTGAAAGGAGAAAATTAAGGCATCTCTCATCAGTCATCACGAGGAACAAAGTAGGAGCTTCATGACTTGGTGGAGATCGGACGAAGAACATGTTCACGAACCAATGACCCTGTGCGTCTTTCGTGTGTGCCAAATGCAAGCGATACATGAAAAAGACCCTCTGAATAACAGCCAATGATGAAATTTTTTGACAAAGGCGAGGAAACCACCAATAAGGCTAATGGCATCCAAGACACTGCAGGAATCCCAAAGTGTGAATAGATGTCGTGCCATCAAACACAAGGGAAACCACCCAGTCAACAACCCATGATGAAATTTCGATTGTTGGGTTCAAGGTGACCTACCAATGATGAAAGTAGGGTCGGGGTGCATCATAAGACTAAAGTATCATGTGATTCTGAGACAAACTAAGGGTATGGCTAACATGCAAAGTCAATATTACTAAGGAGTGGCTAACATAGATTGATAGACTTCCTTTGAACAAGAGCATGAGACATACGGTGGACTCTGGCAACATAGACTTAATGATGTGAAAAATAGATGCAGGAGGAATCCATAATGTTCTCTATAGTGACTGGAAGTTTAACCAGTCGGTAGAGAAAATTCTATAACAAGATTAGCTTCCTAAGGCCATGCTAAACCCAAAATTATGATGACGCAAGGACTCAATAAATTTGTGCTATGTTCAAAGGAGACACCATTGTTTCCAATTACAATATAGTACTCCCTTCCTGCCCATATTTTTTTGTTTTTTCATAACAAGTGAATGCTATGATACAGAGGAGGGAACGAGTGACACAAGTAAGAAAAACTAGTTCCAGCAGTGGAACGTACCTATGCTCAATGCAAGGAAATGCATGCAGGAGATGGACACTCGGGGTGATGTTCCCTCCAGGGTATAGGGTGTCAAATTGCGAAGGATATAAACAAGGATTTGCTTGGTTGAGGATGAAAACTGCTTGGGCCATGGTTTATAATGCAAAGCGAGAACCGGCTAAAGGCTCAATACTGCAAGCAAGGGCATGAGATGCAATCACAATTTAACACCAAAAAAGTCCTTTTTTATATATTTTAGTCTACTTGGTGTGGAAAAGGGGTAAACTTGTGCCAAATAGACATCTTTTCAAATCCAATTTACGAGTGTGAAAAAGACAAGTTCACTCGGCGATCTTTTCCATTTTTGATAGTGAGTCGGAAAAGAGTTTAACTAAGACTAATGATCTTTCAAATCCAATTTTAACGAGTGTGAAAGGGACAAATCACTCGACGATCTTTTCAATTTTTAATAACGATTTGGAAAATAGCTTAACTAAGACTCGTTTTAAGTTCTAATCAACATGTAAAGGGGGTGGCCAAGGTTCCCATCCCATCCTTCTGTCGAAAGTCAATATCCTGTAGATAACTAAAAAAATCTTTGGAAAGCCAAACTCTCTCCAAGTCGAGGAGGAGAAAGTGATAGCAGAGTACATAGTCTCTGTTATGGTTCGAATAATGTCTCTTAGTGGAACAGACATAGGTGGGGGTATGGGATGTCCCGTCAGGTCATCCCAGTCGAAGGGGACCTCGTCAGGACTTAGAGAGAGAGTATTCAGAGGAAGAATGAATCTCTCTTGTTCATAAGGGGGAAGAATTGGAATGTTGATGATGTGACTGGAGGGTGCATCACTCTTTTCAGGGAGACTCAGTTTGACCATAAATGGAACCGACATGGTCACTTCTTCAATTATAGGTTGAAGAGGATGCATGGTAACTAGGGCAGGAGACGCTTCATCCGCCATGGAGGGGGTGAGGTCAGAGGAAAATCTCGGTGGCGAGATCGTCGGGATCATTAAAGGTGAAGTGGTGTGAGTAGGAGCCATGGGTGTCTCTAAGTCCAAAGGGATTTTGGGCGAGCCCCATGCCTCTGGTATCCCGATAGTCACTAGGCACAAGTGAGTAAGATGGATTCCTTCACAAGTCCTGCAAAGGAATTTAGGCTTACATCTGAGATGTTTATGTTTCTCGATGGGAATGGCCGAGGAAAGAGAGTCATCTCTTGTATGATGAATAGGAGTCGAAGACGTGACACGGCTATGATTCGGGGTGAAAAGGATGGTTCCCCCAACATAATTGGCAGAGGTTGGAAGCGAGTTGTCGACATGATTTGTAGAAAGTGTCAACTCATCTCCGACATGACTAGCAGAGGTGGGCGATGGTGCACTCGTGTGGCTTACAGTGGTTGGGCTAGTGATATATTGTGGTATTTGATTCCAAGGTCCTAGAAAAGATTGATTCTGAAACATTGCAGGCCAGAAAGGATCCTGGTATACTCCATGTCCTAGCCCAAAAACATGGTGGTTTATAAGGTGGTCTGAAGAGGTTTGGATGGGCATCATCACTGAGGTCTACAAAGAGACTGAGGTAGGATAAGAATTATTCGAGTGAGGACATATGTTTCCCCCTTGTGAGGGTGTCCCATAAGGAGGGTAGCCTGAATTATAAAATTGATTCTCCCCATATGGAATACATGGGGGTACTTGAGGACCTGGTGCAGAAAAAGTGTTTAAAGGGAACGACATGGTAGATGAAAGATACATGGGCAGGGTGTAATAAGCACCCATATGAGCACTGGATCCTGAAAGAGCATAGCTAGGATTGGATCCATAAGGTGGAAGGTTCCAACCTCCCATGGGAACATGACTCATATCAAACGAAGAAGTGGGCATGGGATCGATGGTGACCCCGAGTCCAATGCTAGGATTCATATAAGTAGACTAGGGAGGGGGTTGCACGTGGGAAGGAATATCAATAGAAAAATGACTAGATACCCAAGGTGTGGATTGAGCATTGTAATCGTGCATACCATTGTAAAAAATAGAAGGGTCTACCCCATGAAATGAGGAGTCATCATGGGGGGGGGGCGGTAGCGGTGAATGGAGGAGTAAAAGGCACTCTGCTATCCATGATAATGAAACCAAAAACTAGAGTTCTAGGGCCAACTAGTAATCAAAGAGCATACCAAAAAGTCAAACGACCAATATGCATGCAAATGGGCTAAAGTGGTTGAGTGGCCTCCCTCGCTAAAGAAGGTATGCCTCGTCTAGGAGGGACCTGAGACTCCCTGCTAAAGTTCGGAGGTAACAGAATCAATTATAAGGGCCCTCGTAAGCTTAACAACCAGTCAGTCAGATCCCCCCAAAGAGATAATATTCCATAAAGGCTATGTGTTGTCCGACCCCTATCTAACTCAGAATACAAGCAAAATAACCCCTGCAAGTAACCTATGAGAAACCTAAGTCAAGCAACTAATCAACCACTATATAAATGACGCACAGGCAAACAGTCATAAGTTTGGATTACCATATGGGCAGGGTAGAAAATCCTGAAACCTTGAAAGTACTACCTCTCACAGAGGTATGGATACTAGAAAGATCCTCAAATACGAATGAATCCACAAAAATATCTCTGATGCTAGGTGAGTATCCAGAGGTTATCCCTTCAACAAAATTTGTGCGACCTCGTTCTTAACTCAAGTGTGAGTGGAGCCTCCTGATATTACCAATTATACAATGGATTTCTCAACTCCCTGTCTCAGACACATATGTTGATTTAATTGCCTTGGAGAAGTTTACTCACAAAATCCTATTCCAAAGCACTAAATCCTAGTCTAGTTTGTGCACCCTAAACAATAAAATCGTTACTAATCAATTTTAGTTTAAAGCGTAAATTTTATTGGTCGTGATTACTCAAAAAGGTATGGAAATGAAACTCATGGTGTTATGACTCTGCATGAAAATAAAAATAGATATAATGCAAAGCCTAACTTTAACTTTTCAGTGAATGATATGCTAAATAAAAACAGTGCAATCTTCAATTTTAACTTTGCAACTCATAAGTAAAATGCAATCTTTCGCTAAATGTGCTAAGCTAATGATAAAGGTTCCAAGACAAAAATACCAACCAATGCAAAATACCTATTTTTTTGTATTTTCAATGTATTAAAAAGAAAATGCATGGACTAATAAGTGACTTGATATATAAATTCTATTGTGTATAAAAGAAATCACTCGAGCAGAATACCAAGCAACTAAGAATACAACCCAACTACCAAGGACAAATAAAAACGAAAAACAAAGAGAAAGACGCCACCCAAAAATTCAACTCCAAACAGGTTTACTGTCATCCCAGATAATCTCAACATGCACCACAGAGACCTAAGAAGGCTCAGTGATCCTCAAAACCTACCCAACAATCACTAAACCAAGAAAGAAAGCAAGGGGAAGTGGTATACGCGACTATTCAAGAGAAAAGGGTGTATACACGCTTCTTGCAGTGGGACATCAAGCGTGTTTATGCAGCTGTCAGGGAAAAAAGGGTGTATATCTTTTAAAACAAGGCTAGGCAAGGATAAAAGGCTGAAAAACTCAGACCCAGAGTGAACAAACTCTGTCCAATTGTGATACGACAAGAAACACAATGGAAAAAGTGCAATGTAAGAAGAAAAAATACTTCAACCCTTAGAAGGAAGATCTATCCCTAGTGGAGTCACCAATTCTCTTACAAGGGAAAAAATCTCTATGGCCAAGGGTAAACCACAACAGAAAGGTATGTCTGTAGAAACCAATTCAATTCCAACCTGTGTTATATAAACTAATGTGAAATACGAGGAAGAATCCTACCTCGATCCAATCGTTTGATGTCGTTCCACCATTGAACACTTTGACCCAAAGCTTTACACCTACAAGAAGTTCTCAACAAAGAAGCGATGCAACTATATAGTGACAATATATAAAATGAGTTATCACAATAGATAGCACAATCCATTAATAAGCATTACAAACATGCCCATGGATAATAATCATATATTTGCAAGATATCGATTGGATGGGAAAGGAGTATTTCTATTAATAATCGATCAACATAAGTATCAACATTACAGACTTCTGTGTCAGCATGGTTCGAAACCAAGAAACCAAGTTCCTTCCAACTGGGTCTCCACCACTTCAATCCTCCACCAAAGGAAAGCTCATAGAAAAGAGGTAATGAGGTCCTCTCAACAATAAGGAAAGACCTTGGGGGTTGAACATTGTGTTCAGACTTGAGGGACAAAAGGATGCAGACTCAATATGAAGTAATTTTTCCAGAATGCTCTTTTTCCATAGCTTGAAATTGTGCTCTTATAGCCTCCAGAATGCAACTGAAGGGCTGGGTCGGAACGTTTCCAGTATATGGAAGTCCAAAGATCAAATATTTTTTGTCATGACATGGAAACCCGACCTCATTTTGTATATTCTGGCACAAATCCTGATATACATGAGTTGTAGTGGAGCAGCAAGCATATATTTAGGGAGCAACAAGTAGTTAGGGAGCGTATATGTGGAAAAATATATTTTTTGGCTCTGGATTTATCAAAAAGGGGTTGATAAGTCTGCACAGGGAAATGAAAAAAGGCCCTTTGTTCAAGATAGCAATGTTCAGGCAAATCTTGCTATAACACCATTGGGATCTTATGATATTATAATTGTAATGGATTGGTTGGACAAGAATCATGTTGTCCTAGATTGTCATAACAATACATTTACATGTCTTGATGAAGAAGGAAAATAGAGCACTCTGAAAGGAATTCCAAGACCCATTTCTATAAGGGATATTTCATCCTTATAGCTGAAAAGATGTTTTAGGAAAGGATTTCAATTGTATGCAGCCCATGTGGAGGAACCAAAAAATATAAAAGGACCAAGACTTGAATATTTTTCAGTACTGCAAGATTTTGAAGATGTATTCCAAGAAATACCAGGATTTCCAACAAAGAGGGAGATGTATTTCTCTATTTATTTAGTACCAACAGCTTCCCCAGTATCAAAAACACCTTACAGAAAGAGTACACCAAAATTAAGGGAATTACAAATGCAACTGGAAGAATTTTTTAATAAACTATACATACGTCCAAGTGTTTCACCTTGGGGAGCACCAGTATTCTTTGTCAGAACAAAGGATGGAATATTGAGGATGTGTATTGACTATAGACAGTTGAATAAATCCATTGTAAAGAACAAATACTATCTACCAAGAATTGATGACCTCTTTGATCAGCTAAGAGGGGAAAATATATTTTGAAAGATAAAATTGAGATGAGGATACCACCATCTAAGAATCACGGAAGAAGACATCAACAAGACAACCTTTAGAACCAACTATGAGCATTATGAATTTGTAGTGGTGCCATTTGGGTTGACCAATGCACCAGCTGTATTTATGTACTTAATGAATGGCATATTCATAAATTATTTGGATAATTTTGTCATAGTATTCTTGGATGGCATACTTATCTATTCTAAGTCAGAAGAAGAGCACAAACATCACTTAAGGTTGGTGTTGTAAGTGATAAGGGAACATTATTTGTATGCCAAGCTTAGTAAGTGTTATTTTTACCAAGGATAGATCCATTAATTGGGACACATTATTTCATAACAAGGTATAGCAGTGGATCTAGATAAGATTGAAGCCATTAGAGGATGGCCAACACCCATGAATGTTTCAGAAGTCAGATCTTTTATGGGATTTGATGGTTACTACAGAATATTTATAGTAGGGTTCTCTAAGATTTTCCATCCCATCACTTCTTTTAAAAAGAAAGAAATTAAATTTGAATGGACAGTTGAGTGTGAAGAGAACTTTAAGTTGTTGAAATAATTACTTACTAGTGCACCTATTTTAAATATTGTTGACCCAAATGAAATATTTTTTTTATGTACATATGCATGCAAGGAAGTACTTTGTGGATTCCTCACTCAAAATGGACATATCATTGGTTATGAGTCCATAGAGCTTAAATAACATTAGAGAAACTATTCCACACATGACTTGGAGCTTGTCGCCATTGTTCATGCATTGAATATGTGGAAGCATTATCTCATGAGAAAGAGATTTGAATTAAGAACAGACTGTAGTGGTCTTAAATATATTTTTGAACAACCAATTTTGAATGCCAGACAAACGAGATGGATGGAATTTTTAATTGGATACGATTTTTCCATCAAAAATATCAAGGAAAAGAAAATAAGGTTGTTGATGCACTCGATAGAAGAGTACATCTCATGCATGCTAGAGCCATTTGTATGCATCATTCAGATTTGAAGTGCATATTTTTAGATTTTTTTTTTATAGATCAGCATTGCCTATAGGTAAAAGAAATATTACAGCAAGAAAGTGTATAACAAAAAATTAAAGAATATGAGATGAAGGAATATAGATTACTTATGCATAGAAATATAATTATGTCCCTAGTTCTGGAGAACTTAGGAATTTGGTATTTAAATAAATGCATAATTTTATGTATGCCAGACATCCTTGTTATCAGAAAACAATTGCAGTAGTGAGAAGCCAATTCTTTTGGCCATGAATGAAGAAAGATGTTTTTTATTACAGTTCCAGATGTATGGAATGTCAGAGAGTGAAGGTTGAGCATAGACACCCAACATATTTGCTACAACCATTACCAATTCCAGATAAGAAATGGGAAGTAGTAACCATTGATTTTATAACAAAATTGTCCAGGACAACAAGGAAACATGATTCAATAATGGTAGTGGTTGATAAATTGACAAAGGCTTCTCATTTTTTTCCTATAAAAATGACTCATACAATAGCTAATATTGCATAAATTTACATGAGGGAGATTTCCAAGTTGCATGGGATACCTAAGACATTTGTTTTAGACAAAGATACATAATTTACTTTAAATTTATGGAGGGGATTATTTGAAGGATTTGGTACAATATGATCTTTAACACATCATACCATCCACAGTCAGATGGGAAGACATAGAGATTCAAACAAGTAATTGAACACATGTTGAGAATGTATGTGATCGACAAGCCATCTAAGTGGGAAGATTACTTACACTTGGTTGAGTTTGTCTATAATAATGGGTATCAAGATTCATTGAAAATGAGCCCATTTGAAGCTTTGTATGGTAGGAAATGCAATACACCAGTGAGTTGGGATAACCCATTAGATAGAATGGTACTTGGGCCATAGTTGCTCAAGGATATGGAATACTAGATGGTTAGAATTAAGCAAAATTTAAAGGAAGCTCAAGATAGACAAAAATGTTATGCAGATAAGAATGGGACAAATAGAGAATTTAAAGTGGGGGAGAATGTGCTTTTTAAAGTGAATCCCAAGAAGATCTCATTGAAGTTGGGTAGTTGTCCAAAGCTAGCAACCAGATTCTGTGGTCCATTTGAGATATTGGATAGAATAGGGCTAGTTGCATACATGCTTGCATTGACAACTTGCATTGCCTGCTTGCATTGCCTGCTTCCATGAATGTGCATAATGTATTTCATGTCTCTTTGATGAAAAAGTATGTACATGATCCTAAACATGTTATTGATTTTCATTTGATTTAGGTAGAGCCAGAGGCATAATTTCAAGTCTATCCAGTTCGCATATTGGACAAAAAGGTAAAAATGCTTTGGAATCTAGTTATAGAGATAGTAAAAGTTGATTGTACCTGCTATGGATTTGAATATGCTACTTGGGAGCGTGAAGATGCCATGTGGGAAGAGTACCTGCAACGTTTTGAATAATTTTGAAATTTTGATTTTTTGTTTTGTATATGCACCGAGGACAGTGACAAAATAAGGGGGAGGAGAATGTAATACCCCGGATTTGAGTCCCCATATTAAATAATGTATTTTGTTAATTTATGAAAGTTTGGAGTGCCCAAAAAATTAAAATATTCCATCACACCTAGGAAAAGTAATTTTTTATCATTATTAATAATAAAATACATCGTTGGTTGCTAGACAAACAAGGACAAGAGTTAGAGTAGGCTATGATTCCACAAGAGAACGGGAATAGGGGGCTAAGTATTTTTATTATATTATATTTACCCATACATGTTTTAATTCAGAGAAGTGGTTACATGGGCTTCTTGGGGAAGGCCATGTGGTTCTTGATTTCCAAGTAATTAAATAAACCCATTTTGGGGTTGTTTGGGGGGTTCACACTCTTCATTTTATTCCCTCTCTCCATTCACTCTTTCACCCATTCATAATTCCTCATTCATTTTGATCTTGGCTGGGAAAATGAAAATGAATTGTTGGAGAGAATCTGTTATTGGTTGGTTGCAGTGGTTGTTGGTGTATTCTAGACATGAATTAATGCATTCATGTTTGAGATGCATTGGCATGTGTTAAGTTTTTCTCACAAATATGAATCATGAGAGTCCCAACATGGGGATTCTTTACCACATGCACTAGAGCCCTGGAAGGAGGTGCACATCCTGAGGGACTTCATGACTGAGTAAACTAGGTTCGGGAACCTGATGTAATTACTATGTCATCATTCTAGTTGTGAAGGGATTCAAACAAAAAAACCATATTTCTTCTCTACGCTTGCATCTGATGCCCTTGTGGTGAGGTTTCAATTTTCTTCAAAAGAGAATATGAAGTGTGTAATTTTCACAAAATGATGTCGAGGGCCGTTTTTATAAAAATAAAAATAAGAGGGAAATGTGGATAGTTTTTTTCATATAGTCAATGAAATTATTTGTGGCAAGGGTTCCACCATCAAATCTCAATTTAGGGCTGAATTAAACTATTTTATATGGGATGGAGGGATTTATTTTTGTGGTTAATAAAGGTAATTAGATATGCAATGTATAACATCAATAATAGTAGAAAATGGATTGATATTTGGACAGGGATGGATACAATTTTTTGTCTGGTTGATGTTACGAAGAAAAATCTCTATATGGCTAGGGGTAAACCACAACAGACGAAAATGACTGCAGAAATAAACTCTACTCTCAAGTATGTTATATAAATAAATATTCTAGCAAGACAAGATAAAAGGCCTACCTCGTCCAGACGTTCGATGAAGTCCACCGTTGAGCACTTGACCCAAAGCAATATACCTGCAACTAGTCCTCAACAACCAAGCAACACAAGCATATGGTGATAATATATGATGTTATCACATTCAATAGCATAATCCATCAACATTCATAACAAATATGCCCATGGAATAATAATTCAAATATTTGCAAGATATCGATTGGACGAGAAAAGAGTATTTATATTAATATATAATTAGTAGAAGTAAATAAGTTACAGACTTCTATGTCGGCACAGTTTGGAACATATAAAATAAGTTCCTTCCAGCTTGGCCTCCACCAAAGGAAATCTCATGTAAGATAGACAATGGAGTTCTCAATCAGTAAGGGAAGAGCTTAGGGGATGAACAATGTGTTCAGACTTAAAGGATAAAGGGATGCAGACTCAATGTGAATTGAATAATTCCTCCAGAGTAACTTTTCTCTCAAAGTTGAATTATTTCTCCTCCTTTCCATAGCTTGGATTTGGCCCATTTATAGACTTCAAGTGGAACCGAAGGGTCGATTCTGAATGTTTCCAGTATATGGAAGGCCAAGGATCATTGATCTTGTGACGTGACATGGAAACCCGACACCATTTTATCAATTTTGGGCACATTTATCGATGTACGTGGGATGTAGTGGTTCAACCTCTGTATACGCATGTTGTATAGTAGGCAAGGTGCGTATATGTGGAAAAAATTGTATTTTTAGCTCTGGGATTTGCAAAAGGGGACTTCAAGTCTGCATAGGGAAATGGGAAAAGGCCTTTTGTGTAAGATTGCATGGGGTGAGGAAAATATTGCTATAATAGATGCCCCCTAATGTGTGAGGTCAAAGGAGTATATGTGATGGCTGAAATGCATTATAAAAAACCCAGAAGTGGAGTAATGGGGACCGAGGTGGAAGAACTAGTTTCTCATTACAGTTTGTACTGACTTTTCATACATGGCTACCAATTTGAATTACACTGTAGATCCATGTGAAAATATACCAAACAACTTTCCATGGCCATGAATAGGTGAATACAAATGTGGTTACACGCCAAGGGTTTTCATAGTCATGAACAAGGCCCAGTGAAACCAGTCTCAAAATCAATATGAAGATATCTATATACAATGGAGTACAATCTAATCTCCGATGATCACTGAAGTCACGTAGGTATTGGTCCAATGAAAAGGTAGAAGCAACTCAGGAAAGTTTCGGCTACATACTAAAGTCTTCAAGTCTTCTACACAATCCGCCAAAGGTGAAATTCTACATCGTTTGAATAAAGGAGTTGAGGTAGAACACAATGAGACTTTGTTTGATTACCAGTCATTGAGGTATACCGTTAACAAACACGAGACAACCTACTGATGATGAAAGTAGGTATCAAGGAACTGAGTACATTCTTGCAAGTGTGAATAAAGGAGTCGGGGTCAAACACTTGAAGAATCCATCGATCGGGAGACATTGATCTATTCCCAACTGTCGATGGTGAGAGAACCTGCCACTAATGACTACAAGCCTCTAGGTACTCATAGGACTCTAGGTATCATTTCTAGAATAGATGATGGAAGGAGACCCGCTGAAAGGAGAGCATTAAGGAATCTCTCATCATTCAGCATGAGGTACAAAGCAATAGCTTGATGATTTGGAGGAAATCGGATGAAGAACATGTTCACGAACCCATGACCCTATGCATCTTTCGCGTGTGCCAAGTGTAAGCGATACATGAAAAAGACCCTTTGAATAGAAGCCAATGAGGAAAACTACTGACAAAGGTGAGGAAACCACCAATAAGGCTAATGAAATCCGAGAAATTACATGAATCCCAATGTGTGAATAGATGTCTTACTGTCGAACACAAGGGAAACCACCCAGTCAACGACCAATGATGAAATGTCGACTATTGGGTTCAAGGTTACCTACCAATGAGGAAAGTAGGACCAGGGTGCGTAATAGGACTACAACTTTATGTGATTCTGAGACAAACTGAGGGTATGGCTGACATGAAAATTCAAGAGTTTTGAGGCATAGCCGACACAGGTTGATAGACATCCTTTGAACAATAGCATGAGACATATGGAAGAATCTGGAAACATAGACTTAATGATGAAACCATGAGATGCAGGAGGCATCAATAAAACTCTTCATAGGGGATGGAAGAGTAACCAGTTGGGGGAGAAAACTCTTTGTAATGAGATCAGCTTCCTAAGGCCATGCTAAACCCAAAATAATGATGACAAGTGGACTCAAGAATTTTTTCCTTTGTTCAAAGGCCACACTATTGCTACCAATATAATATAATACTCCCTTCCTGCCCATATTTTTTTGTTTTTTCATAGTCAAATGAATGCTATGATACATAGGAGAAAACGAGTGTCGCAAGTAAGCAAAACTAGTTCTAGCAGTGGAACATACCTATGCTCAATGCAAGGAGGTGCATGTGGGAGATGGAAAATTAGGGGAATGTTCCCTCTTGGGTATAGGGTGTCAAGTTGCAAAGGATATAAATGAGGCTCTACTTGGTTGAGGATGCAAAACTACTGAGGGAAACAGTTTATAACGCAAAGTGAAAACCGACTATAGGCTCAATACTGCAAGCAAGGGCATGAGATGCAATCACAACTTAATGCCAAAAAATATCCTTTTTCATAATATTAGTCTACTTGGTGCGAAAAGGGATAAACTTGTACCAAGTAGACGTTCTTTCAAATCCAATTTACGAGTGTGAAAGAGACAAGTTCACTCGACAATATTTTCTCTTTTTGAAAACAAGTTGAGAAAGAGCTTAAATCAAACTCGATTGGGAGTCCTCTAGGTATAGGTAATCATGTTTATGAGTGAGAAATGAGTCTCAACATAAAGTCATGTATTAGCTATAAGGGACTCCCGGTCCTACGGAAAAAATCTTGGCATGGGAAAAAATGGAGCAAAATATCTAACTAGGGTACCCATGTTTGGTAAGTCTCTACCATTTGATAACAATGCATCTTGTAGCAGATGGAGGGTTCTGTATTGCTAAGAAATGGGTTCGTACCTAAGGCATATGATTGACAGTTATAGGACAATGCAAGTGTGTATGATGGAATGGATACCTATCCTATATGATGGGTAGAAAAAATACCTGCCCGTAGTTATGAACAATCAACATAACGCTAAAAACTACAACAATCCCTAGAGAAAAATACAAAAACCAACTGAATTCACTATTGTATTAGTCCATTAGGAGAAAATACGATCTGAAATTATGTAAAGTGGGTAAAAACTGCTATAAATAGTAACAAAAACCAAATTTTACTATGTCATTTGACGTTTTTACCCAAATAGTGAATTTTGGACCAAATTACCTATGATCTTGAACTGGTGATTGCGAGAGCGTCGAGTGATGGAATTAGAGACCATCTAGACTAGGTATTTCCTCTACCCCTCCTCTTGATTTCTAGTGGATTACATTTTGTATTTAGGTTTCAAATTTTAAGTTATTTAAGGCACAAATTAGGTATTTAGGTGTACGCAGGCTACAATTCATTCGGTCACGTATACGTGTGGTTATATGCGGTTGTCTAAAATACAACCTATGTATACTCAGACCTATACACAACTCTGAATGTTGCATACTGCGTATATGTCCATAAACAAATTTTTTGATGGTTGTTAACTCAAAAATTGAAGTTTCTATGGCAGGATGGGGCTAGAATGGAGGGAAAGGGAACATGAGGAAGTAGATGTTGTTGTGGATAGAGATATGGGGGCCCAAATGGCCTTGAAAATATGTGGGTTGTAAAAGTTTCGAGCACTCAAAGGGATGAGGGCCCAAGTGAGGTTTCTACAGTTGCTCGTGGATTACTGGGATCCAGACAGTGAGAGCTTCAACCTTGATGGGAAAACATTAAGGATTGAAGTCAAGGATATATATTTATTGATGGGGTTGTCACTTCAAGGTGAGGTGGTGAAGCTCAAATCCAAAGGAGTTGGGAGCAGGATGAAGATAGAAGAGTACATAGACGATGATTGTATAGCAGGCCCGAGAAGGTTGGAAGTCAACTTCCCATCCAAGCAATAAAAAATCTAAGACTCAAGATTATTGTCCTCATTTTGACCCGGATCACAGGATCAGATTATTTGCACCAAGCATCGAGGCCACTTATTTTCTACTCTGTAGAGTGTTTGAGACCCACAGTGTATGATTGGTGCACCTCTCTTCTGGTTAATATGAAGAGCCATTTGAAAGAATGCAAACAGGGTGACAAGAGGAAATTCAGGTTTGCATCTATCTTGTGTAGCTTTTTATTCGAGTGGGTTCCAGGTTTGGGACCTAGAGTTGAGATTATTCCTCGAGGACCTCCTGATCCAACCATGGCACGGTGGACTGAGGTGATGAGACGACACGGGGGAGGTAGGGTGCCCACACCCTACAATGATGATTTATTTTACTAGTGGAGATGATAGGTCATTGCTTTGTATGACTACCCTTATGCAAGGATCGACTTCAGAGGGGACCCTTATATGCCATTTCCACCAAGGACCTCCTACGGGGACATAAGTATGCCAAAGTTTTTAAATATTTCATTTTTTTGTATTTTTGTATAGTAAAACAAAAATATTTTTGGATGATTTTTAAGTACTAACTAGACATGTGTGTGATGCAGACATAGGTCCCCGACGGATGGACGGGATTCCACAACATCGTCGGAGGAACCAGGGATATGAGGTGGAAGGAGGAGACGCAGAGATATTCCTTCACAACATGTAGGGAAACCTGTCTCATTTGACACATAGAATTCTGATGGTTTAGGTATAGGATCTGTCAGAGGCCATGTAGCGACAGGTGGTTGGTGTGACCAGTGCTTGGGTGTGACTATTTCGGCGTCTCACAAAGGCTGTAGTTTGTTATCATGACACACATCCAATGCCACAGGTGTATATTTCATGGATATTGTATTATCAGATGTATATGTGTATTGAGGGTGTTGGCCCCAAGTTTTTACTATAAACATCATATTTTTTTAAATATATATAAAACATGGTTCTTCGGATTTACTTATATTACAATGTGTACATTGATGAGAATTTTTTATTTTCTTTAGTTATGTGACAAATGCCAATATAAAATGAAATTATCATAAGCATCAGATACATAATTAGAACTCCTAGGTATGTGATGATAAGTAATAAAATCAAAATGTCACTCTAAAAGGCATACCCATAGGAATCGTCGGGGTAATGTAGGATCGCGCACATGGTAACTGTCATTCAACTGACATACTACTAACTGGGAATCCAGGCGAACCTATAAAGATCAAATACCATGTAAAATGGCATCGCGCAAAAGTTCTATAACGACGCTATATTCGAACACATTGTCTGTGGATGGCCCTAGGAATACACCACCTAAAGACACCAGTAGACCCTCAAGTGAGTAAACCACCGAAGCGACGGAAGCCAAATTTTTTGTATGACAACTGGCTCTGTCTATGAATCCTCAGTAGACCGAAGACTCCGTTGACATCTGCCAACCAAGGGAAAACTCAATAAGCAAGTTGAAGACAAAAAATAAAGAGAAAAGATATATACACTAAATTACATTAGTATGCAAAGAGTTGCACCCAAGCTTGGGGCTCAAGCATAATATATTTTCAAGTAGAGCCCATTCCAGGGCTTGGCCAATGTGTTACCTTCATAATCTTCTAATTCATAGGCTCATTTTTCTAAGACACGTCACACGATATAGGGACCATGCCACATGGGTTTGAACTTTATTGCCCCCAACGGCTCTTTGGCTTGATCATATAAAAAGACAAATTCACCCTCAGTGTACAACCAAGGACAGAAAGAATTATCATATTGGACCTTGACACATATTTAATTTTCCTCGATAGTTGTAGAGGTGTCTCAACACTTCTCTTCAAGGCTCTCTAGGTGTGCAAGGCGTCGCTCAAGATCGGAAGTGTCAAGGAGGAGTGTGAATGCCAATATAAGAGAATGGATTTCAAATTCAATAAGTAAGATCTATTCCATACTATGTACTAACTGGAAAGGATAAAATCCGGTGGCAGTCTTGACCGAGGTTCGGTATGCCCAGAGTGCGGGATATAGCATAATATGCCAGTCAATTTTTTTTATGGCAGACAATTTTATGAAAACTTGTCTTGAGAGACTTGTTGACGGCCTCTACCTATCCATTTTCCTATGGGTATTAAGGGGAATAATGACCATTATTAAACCCCATATTAGATGCTAGCTCTTCCATCATTTCATTATGAAAGTGACTGCCATGATCAGTGACAATCTCACTCAGGATTTTGAACCTGGCGATAATTTGATTGAATACGAAGAAGGCGATGGTCTTCCCATTAGATTTAACTGTAGGCATGGCCTCAAACCACTTATTATAGTATTCTACGACCATGATAATGTGTTTATTCTCCCAAACCGAAGTTTGGTTTCAATCCTCAAAGTCCATCCCCCACTTCGTGAAGGGACCGACGATAATTACTAGATGGAGAGGGGTTGGATGCGAACGCATTTTCTAAGTGAACACCTGGCATGGGTGAGACTTATGAATCACTTCAATGCAATATTTAAAGATAGATGGCGAGAAATAACCGACTCGCAAAATTTTCTGGGTTGTCACAAGCCCGGATAGATGACCACCACAAGCCCCACTGTGGAAATTGTTTATGACTGACTCGACTTCTTCATGAGTTAAACAATGATGTAGGATATTTTCTATTCCTCGACCATACAGAGTATCGTTGATGATAAGGTAATTCTTATCTTGGTATCGTATACATCGTCGGTCATCTTGCGATAGATGTTGAGGGAACTTCAAATTTTGAAGATAGAGAACAATGTCTCTATACTAGGGGTTAGATGATGAGACAAGGAAAATGTGTTCATATGAAAATGAATCAACATGAATAACATCTTCTTCTAATCATGGGAAGTCAGATATTAACTCTGCAAAGACTAGTGATTTCTTGGATTTTGCAGAAGCGAAATCAAGATTGAATTCTTGTAAAATGACAATCCATTTATTATATTTCCCCCCTATGATATGCCTGGTGAGGGCGTACTGAAATGGATTGACATCGACAACCACAGTAGTTTTGCAAAGCAATATATAATGACGTAATCGTTGAACTGTGTGGACGAAATTCAAAGATAGATTTTTAACGTGAGAATATTTGAGCTCAAGACCGACTAAGTTTTGACTACTATAGTAGATGACA
The DNA here is from genome assembly GCA_009831015.1 of Picea engelmannii. Lineage (NCBI taxonomy): Eukaryota > Viridiplantae > Streptophyta > Pinopsida > Pinales > Pinaceae > Picea > Picea engelmannii. The sequence goes on along the minus strand of ML785625.1, from coordinate 286,908 downwards.
TGCTCATGGAGCTCATCACCCTCCTGAACCAAAAACCATACCAATCGTCTCTTCGGACGTGGCGATATAAAGAAAGTAATCCTTATTGTAGTAAGGATACTTCAACAGAGGTGTCAATACAAAGGATTTCTTCAAAGCATCGAAGGATTCTTGGGCCTGCTCATCCCAGATAAAAGGGGTGTCCTTCTTCAAAAGACGCATGAAACCCTTAGTAATATTGGCATAGTTTACTATAAATCAATGTAAAAATTTATCTTTCCCCTATAAACCTTGATGTTGTCGAATAGTGTGCAGGGGAGGAAATCTAAGTATTGCCTCAACCTTTAAAGGATCTACCATGATCCCGGTCTCAGAGACTAGAAGTAGTACCTAATGCAAAATATGAATTTACGAGGGTTCAACCGGATTATATAATGACGACATATTTCAAAAACTAGCCAAAGGTTCTTAGGGTGATCCACTCTCTTACGAGAGTGAGCAATAAGATCGCCAATATAAGCTTTGACTATGTTCTTAAGATCATGGAATGCAAAGGTCATATCACGTTGGAAGGTTGCTTAGACATTTTTAAGGCCGAAAGGCATATTCTGGTATGAAAAAGTACCTGAAGGACAAATAAATGTCATCTTATGTTGATCCTCAAGTTTAATTTGAATTTGGTTATACCCTGAAAATCCATCCATGAAAGAGAAAACTTTGCTTCCTGTACACTCATCGAGAATCTGATTGATGAAAGGTGTCGGGAAGTTGTCTTTAGGACAAGATTTGTTCAAGTCACGAAAGTCCATGCATACACAGATGGTTCCTTGATTCTTATTTGTAGGAATGATATTGTATACCCATTCAGTCAAGGGAACCAGGTAGATAAAGCCATCATTAAACATTTTCTCTACCTCTGCCTTAATAGCAGGGGCCTTCCGGGGATTGACAACTCTAAGACATTGTCGAACAGGATTAGCATCCAGGTAAGTTTTAATCTCATATTTGACAATTCGAGGGTTGATTCCTGGCATCACTTCATATGACCAAGCAAATACATCTCGAAATTCCTTGAAGAGCTCCATGTAGATCAAGATTTCTTGTGGCAAACAATCTGCACTGATGTGTACACTTTCAATCTTGCCAGGGGTATGAGAGATGTCAATCACGATGGTAGGAGAGATAGTCGTCATATTTCCTTCGGCATAAATTCCATGCGTATCAATTGGAACTACGGCATGGTTGACTATCTCGCTCAAAGTAGATCAAAAGTCATTTTGTTTGATTCTAGCAAGCTCTAGGAGAAAGTAAGAGCGATGGTGCATATCATCCCAAGGATTTTCATAACCATTCATGGCTTCAATGATAGCTTCATCTGAGAGAAAATTCTCATCGAGGCAGTCATGTGAAAAAGATGACAAAGTGGCCCATACAGGCTTAAGAACAAAATCCTCCTCGTCCATCTGTGAGGTGATAGGATCGAGATCAATGGAAGAGTCGAGGATAACTTGATATGATATCTTCACTGCTGATTGTGGCATGTCCATTCCAGCATGTGAAGGAACTTCACAAGATGTAGTCGAGGAAGGTAGTGTCCAAGGATCACTAAAATAGGAAGTTCGTAAAGGAACAAACCTCTCTGACGAAACGAGCCTACTGGACATGGTGTAAACATGGTGAATCGATGCCATGAAGTCAAAGGTACCCATAAGGGATGAATACATTTTGACACTGATATTCTCAGTTGTTGGTTGAGAATTGTCGACCATGGGGATCAATTGTCCAATAGATGCATTAGGTCTAGCATACGCAAACTATAACTGGTCGACCATCATGATCTCCCCATCGTGAGGGAAACAAAGAGTACGGAACATGGACGATACGACAACAGTCATAGCATAAGTCCAATTGCATCCTAGTAACAAGTTGTAATAGAGGGGAACATCAACCACCTCAACATCCACCTCTATCGTCTTCCCACCTAACTAGACTGGAAAGGCAGGAAGAATATCATGAGGGCGGAAGGAAGGATTTTCAAAAGCAGTCAACATGGTCGGATATTGAGAAAGAGTTGGATATCCGAGAGCTTTCCAATAGATCAAGGACATCACACATGTTGCAGCGCCTTAATCAACAACCGCATTCTTGATGGTATACTTCGAGTAACCCATGTGGATTTGGAATTCCACATTTTAAGGAAAGAGGGGATTCACATTTGTGATGTCAAACTTGATAACTTTCGAGCCACTGGGGTCTAGAGCTCCTAATGCAGATAGCAAGAAATTCCTCTGTGAAGGACACGTCTGGAATACCTCAAGGGTCGACATCGAACAAAGGGTTTGACCCAGGTCCTCAACAATAGAGTAATTCTGGGAGGCTCTAGCATTTGGATTGTGGGTAGAGTGCTTGACTACTCCTTTCAGAATACGAGGCGGTGGCTCTGGTTTTTTTATCTGCAAGGGCATCTCCGAAGGAGGAGGATATTCTAGACCAGGTGTAGTTTGTGGAGAACTGTAATCGCGAGACCAGGTAGCTACATTAACTTTATAATTGACCATATTGATGCACAAACGATCATTGTCTTGTGAAGGTGGTTTTTGACTCCCACCGACCACATTTATGGCATTTGAGAAGCTCGAGGCCATGTGCTAGTTATGTGGAAAAGGATTCATTAGTACAGCGGGTGGTAGAGATAAGAGCCTAATAGATTCCGCAAGTTTGGGGCATAAATGAGTAAGATGATCATTTGTACAAATCTTACAGGGAAATTTCACCTTACGCCTTCTTTCTTTCCCTCACTAGCATTGTTATTCATCCTCTCATTATTACCATTATCCTTGGGTTTATTTTTATTCTTCCCACCCTTACAATTATTATTACATCCTTTCTTCTTATTCCCGCATGTTTGTTGGTTACCATTTGGGCCGGTCAACGATTGCATGGAATGTACATCCGCCGATTGGGTGGGATTGGAAGACAAATATGAAGTTGGTCCTCCTGCAGACTAGTTTAGAGAAAACTCTTTCAAATGGCTTGTCACCAAGTCTGCAGATTTCACATTAGCAGAGCCTACAATGCCATCGGCATGAGGTTCGGGATTTTGTCTAGGGTCATAGTTTCTTAAGAACCAAATATCAATATAGCATAGAAAAACCTCAGAATAAGTACTCAATTCCTTGAAAAAGAGAGAATTTAAGATAATAAGCCTCTTCAAGGGGGAAAATTCATTTTACCCCACATAAATGTTCAAGTACAATATGATTCCAAATGAAAATGTCTCCTTGGTATATATAGGAGACTAGGAGGTATAATTACAACTAATGGAATAAATCCTACATAAATAAAATAACATTACCAATGCAATATGCCCCAATTAAGAGGTAATGAGCCAATATTAGGGCTTAACATGCCCCTCCCCTTGAGACAAGTGTTGTCTGCAATGCTTGATTAAATCTGGATGCTTATGTATAAAAGACTCATCTTCCCAAGTGGAATCTTCAGCTGGTAGTTTCCTCCATTTAATGAGATACTCTGAAATGGGTCTATTCCTCAGCTGGAGAATTCTTGTATCAGTGATGGCCTCAGGCTCCAATATGATTTTTCCTTCCTTGTCAAGTTCTGGCAATATAGTTTGAACTGGGATCTTGTCACCTATAACCTTATTTAAGCATGAAACATGGAAAACTGGGTGTACTCGTGAATATGCAGGCAACTCCAATTTGTATGCCATAGTACCAATATTTTGCAACACCTTATAAGGTCCATAGTACTTTGGTGATAATTTATTATCCTTATTGGCTTTCTTGAGGGACATATGTTTATATGGTTGTAGTTTTAAAAACACCCAATCCCCTACTTGAAAACTTCTTTCACTACGATGTTGATCTACATGTTGTTTCATGCGATTATGTGCCATTGTCAGGTTTTCCTTTAAGATTTGGAGAACTTGTTGTTGATGCTCGATGTGATCTTCCACTGCTTGAACCTTAGATTTTTATTTTAGAGAAGAAGTGATGGAAGGAGGGTGGTATCCATAGAGTTCCATAAAGGGTGTCATTTTTGTTGCAGTATGAAAGAAAGTGTTATACAACCATTCTTCCAAGGGTAACCATTTGAGCCATTGTGTTTGTTTATCAAAGACAAAGAAAAAAAGGTAGCCTTCCAGACATTTGTTCACTATCTCGGTTTGTCCATCAAATTGAGGATGATAGGATGAGCTATGAGCCAATTGAGTACCCAAACAAGAAAATAATTTTGTCCAAAAATGTCTAGTGAAGATGGGATCTCTCTCACTTACAATAATATTTGGGCTTCCATGTAGCTTTTGAATTGTCTCCATGAATGCGGTCACAACTGTACTATCTTTGAAGGGATGAGAGAGTGCACAAAAGTGTGCGTACTTGGCCAGTCTATCAACAATCACCATGATGACACTCTTTCCTTCATACTTCGGTAACCCTATGATGAAATCCATGGAAACCTCCTCCCAGCACTGACTTGGGATGGCTAGTGGTTGTAAAAGACCTGGGGTCTTAATTGTTTCCACCTTATTTTTTTGGAAAACCAAACATTCTACCACAAACCTTTGAACATCATTTTTAAGGCCATCCCAAAAAAAATCCTTCTTGACTCTATGGTAGGTTTTCAAAAATTGTGAGTGCCCTCCTACTAGAGAGGTGTGCAATTCCAATAGTACATTTTTTTTTAGTTGGGAATTCTTACATAAATATAAGCGATCTTTGTACCATAGTGAATCATTTTTCCATGTAAATGTATCTGATGCACTGGAATCTTGCTGCAACCTTTGAATGAGAGTCCACACATTTTCGTCATTCTTCCACCCATCTCTTGCTTCTATTATCCAATCGGGTTGGATGATCAAGATAGCACAGAGAAAGGCCTCAACATCTTCATCCTTTCTTGAGAGTGCATCTGCCACAACATTTTGCTTCCCCTTTTTATAGACAATTTCAAAATAATAACCCAATATCTTGGTTACCCATTTTTGTTGTTCTTCTAAAGATAGTCTTTGTTCCTAGAAGTATTTAAGACTATCATGATCTGTTTTGACCTTGAAGTGCCTACCTATTAGGTAAGGATGCCATTTCTTCAATGCATGTAGTATTTCCATCATTTCCTTCTCATAAATGGGTTTGCGTAAATCATTTCCCTTGAGTGGTCAACTTTCAAAATCCAGGGGCCTTCCTTCTTGCATTAGGACAACACCAATTCCATTTCCCGAGGCATCACATTCCAAAATAAAGGTTTTTGTGAAGTCTGGAGTGGTCAAGACAGGAGTTTTGCACATCACCTCTTTAATTTGTTCAAAAGCTTTAGTTGCCTATGGAGTCCATGAAAATGCATCCTTCTTAGTTAGTGTCGTTAAAGGTGCTACTATTCTTCCATAGTGTTGAACAAACTTGTGGTAGTAACTTGTCAAACCCAAAAATCCTCTAAGATTATTCAATGTTTTGGGAATCGACCAGTCCATCATGGCCTTAATATTGTTAGGGTCTACCTTGACACCTTCATGATATACAATATGACCCAAATACTCTACCTCCTTCACTCAAAGAAACATTTGGATGGTTTGGCATATAGTTGTTGCTCCTTTAGTAGTTGTAGCACCTTGTCAACATGTCACACATGCTCCTCCCAAGACTTTCTATAGATTAGTATATCATCAAAAAATACTAACACAAATTTTCGAAGGAAGGGCTTGAAAATGGAATTCATCAACCCTTGGAATGTGGAAGGTGCATTTGTAAGGCCAAAAGGCATGACCAAAAATTCATAATGGCCTTCATGAGTTCGAAATGTTGTTTTTGGGATATCTTCTTCCTTCATTCTAATCCAATGATACTCTGAACGAAGATCCAATTTTTTGAAATAGATTGCTCCATGTAGTTCATCTAACAATTCATCAATGATGGGAATGGGAAACTTATCTTTAATAGTGATCTTGTTGAGCTCTCTATAATCTGGACACATATGCCATGAGCTATCTTTATTGAATACCATTACCAATGGTGCAGAGTAAGAACTTTGGCTAGGTATAATAATGCCAGCCTCTAACATTTCTTCAACCATGCGCTCAATTTCACTCTTCTGTGCATAAGGGTATCTGTATGGCCTGATGTTAGGAGGAACACTCCCAGGAATTATGTGAATTTCATGAGCATTATTTCAAGTGGGTGGAATACCTTTGGGACTATCTTCAAATACTTTGGAATTATTATCAATGATCCCTTGGAGATCTTGAGGAATAAATGGCTTAGATGTTTGAACATCTAGTGAGCATAGTTGTGCAATAACGCCTTGATGCCCCTTTTTCAATAATTTTTTCATGCCATTAGAGATTATCATCTTACCGGGTTTCCCTGTGATACCTCTTAACTCAATTTATTTTCCTTCCAATGAAAATTTCATGAAAAGTTCTTTAAAATTAAAAGCCATTGTTCCTAATGATTGTAACCATTGGATTCCTAGTACAACATCAGCACCACCCATGGGTATAGAAATCATTGGACTATTCATTACATATTCCCTCATAGTGAGATTGACCTTATTGAATTTTCCTGAGCAATTGATAGTTCATCCATCTGCAATCATTACTTGAAACTCTGGCCCTGGATATACAAAGCAATTGAGAGATTTGGCTAATTTATAGTGAACGAAATTATGAGTATTGCCAGAATCAATTAGGACTATTACCTTTTTATTTTTGATGTATCCTTAAATCTTGAGGGTTTGAGGAGTGCTAATTCCAGCCAATGCATTACACCATATCATGGGAGTCAAATCGTTAGACGAAATTGCTTCTACATTTTCATCTTGAGATGGTTCTTGTTCTTGTTCTTCTTCCTCTTTACAATATATGTAGAATAATTTCTTCTCACCACACTTATGTCCCTTACTATACTTGTTGTCACAATTAAAGAATAAACCTTTTGCTTTTCTTTCCTCCAATTGTTGAGGTGTCAACCTTGTAGGTTGAGGTGTTTTAGGAGGAGCATTATTCTCTCTATAGATGTTAGGATTGGTCCTTCTAGTAGCCATAGCCATATTTTTACTTTCCACATTTCTTGCCACCTTAAATGCATTCTCCAATGATTTGGGTTCCCAAAGGAAAACCTCATGTTGAATGTTATCCTTTAAAGTTCCTATGAATACATCAATCAAGTGCTCATCTGGAATATCTGTTACCTTTATATTCAATCTTTAAAAGTTCTCAATGTGCTCGGTAACTGAACCTTTTTGCTTGAGATTTATCAATAGACTAAAGAAGGTATTGCTCCTTGTATCCTCATAGTGTGCTATCATTTCTTCCGTGAAAATTGTCCAAGTGACGAGTGATTTGTGAGAACAAAGCCATCGATACCATACAAGTTGATTGGGTTATAAATATAAAGAAGCAATTCGTACCTTTTGTGTATATGGCACATTATGTAGATCAAAGAATTGCTCCATCTGAAGTATCCATGTGATTGGGTCCTTTCCATCAAACTTTGATGCAGGAGCATCGCTCCATGTCAGCAGCGTGCCAGCAAACCAGCACATCCAGCATGCATTTAATGGAGAAAGGGAGAGGCGCAACCCTCTCAATTTTGAAATATGAAATTTCAATAAATAGTGTAAGGCTTTTAATGCCAGACCACGCCTTTGTATAGGTAGTGGTTGAGGTTTCCTTTAATGGTTTCCTGCAGCAAGCCCAGGACGTAGTTAGGACTGGGCATCCATTTATGTAATGTAGCCGTAGGAGCCGCTCTGTGATAGCGATAGCTCAGAGACGGTGGTTGGGGATAAGCTCATGGGAGCCCTCATTTTGTAATTAATAAATTAGAGTAGAGAGTTAGGAGGAGAGACCAGAGCAGAGTGGTCTTGAGAGAGAGCTGAGACTTGTTACAGTCCAGTCTTTGTAAAAATTTGTATAGATATACAAATTAATAGAAAAGCAGTTTTTTCTGCATACTGTGTGTTTGATGTTTACATGTTTTTATGCATTTCATGTTTAAATGCATAACTGGTGAAGTATTTCATAAGCTTCAATTTCATTCCATCTTGGAGTTTCCAAGTGCAAGGAGTGCACATAATCTGCAAGGTGTGCGTTGACAGAGGTGAGGTAACCTCAGGAAAGCTCAAGAGGGATAGCGTTGAACCTTCATCAACAAAGGTGTAAGGAGTGCATAGGAAGGAACTCTATCTCCAGTTTAGGGAAGATAGAACTACTGAAGGTTTTGTAGAGATCTACCAAGAGGGCATCGAGTGAGTGCATAGAGTGCACTAAGGAACTCTCTTTCGAGTTCTAAGAAAAGAGAAGTGTCGAAGAGAAGACACTCATAGGGTTGTTGAATACTCTGTAGGTTCTGCAAGGTGTGCGTCGAGCAGGAGAACGCTAGGTGGGCATAAGGAGTTTCTTTTCAAGATAACTTCTCGAATCTGAGTTATTTGAGATCCTCGAATGCAAAGTGTGCGTAGTAGTAAATATCCAAGAGAATGAAGCTCAGGAGGGACAGTGTTCCTAGAACACAGGCGAGATCCAAAGGAATTGAGCTCACAGGGGAAGCGAAGGTCTAGGCCTTTAAAACTTCAAAAAATATTCCAAGGGGAAGGAATAAGTTCTCAAGCTCAGGAGGGAGTACAACTATCGCCAGATCTTGTGCAAAGAACCGATAGTCATCGGATCCAGAGGAAGGCGCACAAAGTTTAACCTCTGGGAGGTCGCACAGTAGAGCAGTTGAAAGGAACGGTGGAGACACTTCATGGAGAAGTGCCGAAATCCCGAGAGACATAGGATCACACAAAGTTGAGAGGGATTTAAGCCTTTAGAAGCACCCTAGGAGAGGAGTTGTATGGACAGTGGAAAAACTCCATAGAGAAGTGTCGAAATCACGTGGACCATTGGATGAGAAGCATTAGGGGCCGTTGATCTCACGCTCAAATTTCTCTATTTCATAGTTCGGGGTTTGGAGCGGCAAGTGATTTTGGAGTCGCTGCATTGTGAACTCTCAGTTCTCAAAATCACGCCAGCCGTCGGATCTAGAGCGCAATGGCCTGAGAGCTGCTGGATCAAGGATATGTGCATGGGGTTTAGTCCCTGGGAGGTGCACAAGAAAAAGGATCTGGGCCATCAGATCTAGCACCAAGGATCGATAGTCATCGGATCCGGAAGAAGGTGTGAGGGGTTTAATCCCTAGGAAGCCGCACAGAAGGATTGAATGGACAACAGAAACTTCGCGGGAAAAGTGCCAAATTTCCATGAGCCATCGGATCCATAAAAGGTGCACGAGGTTTAAACCTCGTAACATTAGAAGGAAGAGGACTCATCAAGTCCTGAAAGCATCAGGATCGTCCATTTTGGAGGACAGGTGTCAAATATCCAAGCCTATCGGGGATTTGGACACCATAAGTTCGAGGAGAAGGAGTCGTGAGACAAGAAGTCTCGACTCACAAAATTGCGAAACGACTGACAACGTTAATCAAGGAGGACACGTGGAAAGTGGTCAAGGTTTGGGAAAAATCCTGAAAGGTTGTGGGTCGTCGATCCAGTTGGATCGTGATCATCGGTTCAAGAGGAATCTGGACCGTTGATCTCTCAAGGGGGAGATTTCGTCATTTCGGGGTCCGAGATATCGAAGGACCTAGAATCGTCTGCAGCCAGAATCACGAAATCATGAATTACGAAACCCAAAAAAGTGGACCGTCGTCATGGGTAGATTTCGACATTTCAGGATCTGGGGGTTTGACGGACCTAGAATAGTTGTAGCCGGAATCGTGAAATCGTGAATCCGAAAACCCGAAAGCATTCAGAGGAATATCACCAGGTCACAAGATTGGTCGTATGAAAAGAAACTTAAGGGAGGATCTGTGGAGTTAGGCCCTATTTCAGGTTTCGACATTTTGAAAGATAGAGAAAAGGAGGAATGCTTGCATCGTGATTCCCCGAATCGCGAAAATCCGGTAGCTCTTTGACGTTAAGCACGTGGTCACAGAGTGGTGCTCACGTGGATGGAGGCTAAGGGAGGACCCAGAGTCGTTAAGCCATTTTTGGCACTTCGGTGACCGGGAATTGGAGGGACAAGGAGCCTGGGAGAGCTCGCATGCAGGAGTCCTGAAACCCCGAAACACGAAAGGTGTGTTGGTTCAAAACAGAGAAGATCACTGAAAGCTGAGTGCGTGCATAGGTTTTCTCAAATCTTGTGCTAGGGAATTAAAGGGACCTGTGGATTCGTTCAAAGGGTTCCAGCAGGAGCCCGAAGAGCTATTTCGGCTCATAAGAAGATCGATCCAGAGACCGGGAGGTCAGTGGACCCTGCTGAGGTAGGGGGTCTACATCAAGTGGTATCAGAGCCACTTTTGGTCTGTGGACTATAGGTAGAGGGAGGCATATTAGATAAAGAAAATACAGTCTAATACCATCAAGTGGTATCAGAGCAGATTTTTGTCTGTAGATTTCAGAAAAAATAGAAAGAGGAGACCGTTACTTTGTTCACAGACAAAGGAGAGACAGTGGGAGAAATTCTGGTAACATCAAGTGGTATCAGAGATGATATTTTCGTCTGTAGACTTCAGGCGAAGGAGACAGCAGGTGAAGGAGGAGACATAGTAAAGATAATCTGTGAAGATTGGTGCAAGGTGTGTAGTAGTCAATAGACAACCAGGTGAGCTGTAGGAGGAGATGGAGATGCTCTCGGACGTAGAGTGATCCATACGCTTTCCAGGAGGGCAGGTGAAAGAGTAGACCACCAGCAGATGAGTAAAGCAGATATTGACAAAGAACTCGCTGAGATAAGGGCGAGAATGGAACAACTGACATTGAAGATGCAACAGGAGGAAAAAGTACACTGGAGGTAAAAATGGCCTCTGAACAAGAAATCCAAATGGCTTGTTCAAAATTTGTTGGCCAAGAAACAGAAACAAGAGTTGAAGAAGTGGTTAAGGTATGTTGAAAACCTGAGTGACACAGAGCTGGTTCGTATCTGTGAGCTAGAAGTTCGAGGAACCCTCAGTGATGAGGAAGAGTGATCAGTTTCAAATCTCATAAACTGCCAGGAGGGCAGAGATGAATTTTCATATTTCCAGGTGGGAAATGGAATGAGATCATTGGAGGATCTCATAGACTATCAGGAGGCCAGCAATGAAAATTCATATTTCCAGGTGGGCAATGGTATGAGACTAACAGAGGATCTCATAAACTACCAGGTGGGTAGAAGTGGACTTTCAAGTTGCTAGGTGGGCAATGGAAGAATATCAGTGGAAGGTATCACGTACTTCTAGGGGAGCAGTGCTAAAAGTTCAAATTGCCAAGTGGGCAATGAGATGGGACCAGTTGGTCTCATAGACTGCCAGGTGGGAAACAAAAAATTCCCAAATTTCCAGGTGGGCAGGGGAAAGGAGATGAGACTGTCTGAGAGTCTCACAGACTCTGTTGAGAGTTCATGTCAACAAGCAGTGTTGATAGGTGAAGAGTTGTGTGGTTTTGCAGACCATGTGAATGAATATGATGACAATTTAAAAACTTACACCATCCAGGAGGAGGATCAGAAGAGCATTATGATCATTGGAGGAATAGAAGTGTTCCTACCAAGTAGCCCAGTTGAGGCTAGAGCATGTGTTACAGATGCAGCAACAGAAGAAGGATAGCCAGCAGAAAATTTCATGGAATAAGAAATGGAGCAGACACTGACATTTTACCAAAGAGAAGAAGATGAGCATTCAACATAATGGCTCAAAATTTTTAGCCAGGAAGCTGAACAGGAGATCACTACAGTACTGGAAGCTGCAGGAGAAGAAGAATAATAAGAAGAGGAAGCGGACAACATAGACTTTGCTAATCTGTATCAAGAATTGGAAGACCTGGAAAACAGGGTGATGGTGCAAAGATTGCACATCCAACAGGCTAAGTTGGAACCAGGTAGTGGAGCATACCATCCTGGGGAGAAGCTGGAAGTATGCCAGGAGGAGAAATGGCAGCAATAGAACTACCACAGGAAGAAGTTGAGTAGTAGTTTAGTGAAGAGACTGCAAAGCTAGAGTCTGTAGCAGAGTGGCCACTCAGTGCCACAAAGGGAAATAAAGACAGCATGGGAGATCAAGCAGATATGGCCATTAAGAAGACAAAAGAGCGGCATAGAAGACTGCATACAAAGAGCCAGCCACTGGAGCAACTGGATGAGGTAATTGAAGAAATATGAAGGCTGATGTTGAGTTCAGCAGCAGAGACTGCCAACAACGAGAAGTTGAGTAGAAGGGAGCCTACAAGAGCAGCAGGGCAGCAACAACAACAACAGCGAAGCAGAGGAGTAGTTGGACAGCTCCAAGGGAAAGTTTGGGATCCAGTTGGATTTCAACATTGGAGAAGAGGAGCTCATGATCAGGAGACCATGATTTTTCTAGCTAAGGATTATGATGCAGGAGCATCGCTCCATGTCAGCAGTGTGCCAGCCAGCCAACACATCCAGCACACATTTAATGGAGAAAGGGAGAGGCGCAACCCTCTCAATTTTGAAATTTGAAATTTCAATAAATATTGTAAGGATTTTAATGCCATACCACGCCTTTGTATAGGTAGTGGTTAAGGTTTCCTTTAATGGTTGCCTGCAGCAAGCCCAGGACGTAGTCAGGACTGGGCATCCATTTATGTAATGTAGCCATAGGATCCGCTCTGTGATAACGATAGCTCAGAGATAGTGATTGGGGATAAGCTCATGGGAGCCTTCATTTTGTCATTAAGAAATTAGAGTAGAGAGTTAGGAGGAGAGACCAGAGAAGAGAGGTCTCGAGAGAGAGCTGAGACTTGTTACAGTCCAGTCTTTGTAAACATTTGTATAGACATACAGATTAATAGAAAAGTAGTTTTCCTACATACTGTGTGTTTGATGTTTACATTTTTTTATGCATTTCATGTTAAAATGAATAACTGGTGAAGTATTTCATAAGCTTCAATTTCGTCCCATCTTGGAGTTTCCAAGTGCAAGGAGTGCACATAGTTCGCAAGGTGTGCGTTGATAGAGGTGAGGTAACCTCAGGAAATCTCAAGAGGGATAGCATTGAACCTTCATCAACAGAGGTGAAAGGAGTGCACAGGAAGGAACTCTGTCTCGAGTTCAAGGAAGACAGAACTACTGAAGGTTCTGTACAGCTCTGCCAAGAGGGCATTGAGCGAGTGCATAGAGTGCACTAGAGAAATCTATTTTGAGTTCTAATAAAAGAGAAGTGTTGAGGAGAAGAGACTCACAGTGTTGTTGAATACTCTGTAGGTTCTGCAAGGTGTGCGTCGAGCAGGAGAACGCCAAGTGGGTGTAAGGAGTTTCTTTTCAAGATAACTTCTCGAATCTGAGTTATTCGAGATCCTCGAACGCAAAGTGTGTGCAGGAGTAAATCTCCAGGAGAACGAAGCTCAGGAGGGACAACGTTCCTAGAACATAGGCGAGATCCAAAGGAATTGAGCTCGCAGGGGAAGTGAAGGTCGAGGCCTTTGAAACTTCAAAAAATATTCCAAGGGGAAGGAATAAGTTCTCAAGCTCAGGAGGGAGCACAACTACCATCAGATCTTGTGCAAAGAACCAATAGTCATCGGATCCGGAGGAAGGCGCACAGAGTTTAACCTATGGGAGGTCGCGTAGGAGAGCAGCTGAAAGGAACGGTGGAGACACTTCATTTAGAAGTGCCGAAATCTCGAGAGCCATAGGATCACACCAAGTTGCGAGGGATTTAATCCTTTAGAAGCACCCGAGGAGAGGATTTGTATGGACGGTGGAGACACTACGTAGAGAAGTGTCGAAATCACATGGATCGTTGGATGAGAAGCATCAGGGGTCGTTGATCTCACGCTCGAATTTTTCTATTTCGGAGTTCGGGGTTTGGAGCGGCAAGTGATTTTGGAGTCTCTGCATCGTGAACTCCTGGTTCACGAAATCGCGCCAGCCATCGGATCTAGAGTGCAGTGGCCTGAGAGCCGTTGGATCAAGGATACTTGCACAGGGTTTAGTCCTTGGGAGGTGCACAGGAAAAAGGATCTGGGCCATCATATCTAGCACCAAGGACCGATAGCCGTCGGATCTTGAAGAAGGTATGAGGAGTTTAATCCCTGGGAAGACGAACAGAAGGGTAGAATGGATGACAGAAACTTCGAGGGAGAAGTGTCGAATTGTCGTGAGCCGCCAGATCCAGAAAAGGTGCGTGAGGTTTAAAACTCATAACAGTAGAAGGAAGAGGACTCGTCAAGTCCCAAAAGCATCAGGACCATCCATTTTGGAGGACAGGTGTCAAATATCCAATCCCATTGGGGATTTGGACACCAGAAGTTCGAGGAGAAGGAGTCGTGAGACAAGAACTCTCAGCTCACGAAATTTTGAAACGACTGACAACGTTCATCAAGGAGGACATGTGGCGAGTGGTCAAGGTTCGGGAAAAATACCGAAAGGTTGTGGGTCGTCGATCTAGTTGGATCGTGATCGTCGGTTCAAGAGGAATTTGGACCATTGATCTCTTAAGGGGGAGATTTCGGCATTTCGGGGTCCGGGAGATTGATGGACCTAGAATCGTTTGTAGTCGAAATCGTGAAATTGCAAATTATGAAATACCGAAAAGTGGACCGTGGTCACGTGTAGATTTCGGCATTTCGGGATCCAGGGTTTTGAAGGACCTAGAATAGTTGTAGTTGGAATCGCGAAAACCCGAAATCATTCAGAGGAATAGCACCAGGTCAAAAAACCAGTCATATGAAAAGCGACTTAAGGGAGGAGCAGTGGATTTAGGCCCTATTTTGGGTTTCCGCATTTCGAAAGACAGAGAACAGGAGGAATGATTGCATCGTGATCCCCCGAATTGCAAAAAGCCGGTATCTCTTTGACGTTAAGCATGTGGTCACAGAGTGGTGGTCACGTGGACGGAGGATAAGGAAGGACCCAGAGTTGTTAATCCCTTTTCAGTGTTTCAACGACTGAGAGTTGGAGGGACAAGGAGCCTGAGAGAGATCGCATGCAGGAGTCCTGAAACCCCGAAACGCGAAAGGTGTGTTGGTTCAGAACAAAGAAGAGCGCTGAAAGCTGAGCGTGTGCATAGGTTTTCTCAAAACCTGTGCCAGGGAATTAAAGGGACCTGTGGATTCATTCAAAGGGTTCCAGCAGGAGCCCGAAGAGCCATTTCAGCTCAGAAGAAGATCGATCCAAAGACCAAGAGGTCAGTGGACCCTGCTGAGGTAGGGGGTCTGCATCAAACTTCCTCATATCGATCTTAGGAACGTGGTTGGTATTCAACCCAAAGTTGGAGTTTCTCTATTTTTTATTCACCTACCTTGTGTCCTCATCATGAATTTCATGGGATACATTTTCACTTTCAGGTGTCCTCTCTAGTAGGAATTTTTTCAATCCTTCCATGATCTCTCCTTTTAAACCATCCATATTAGTATCCAACTTAGCTTCCATTGAATCCATCATATCTTGTAGTTCATCTTTGGTTACTGTCTTATTTTGTAAATCATTTATGTCCCTACGCATTTCTTCACCGTCATCAAGAGTCCAAGTAGTATTGTCTGGAGGCTTATTTGGTGTAGAAGTTCCCTTTTTTGGTGGCATGTTGGCCAAGTATCACTTTAAACCTTGATTTTGAGGTGGTTCTTCTAGAAAATCTTCCTTTTATTGTATCTCCAAAATTTTGGCCCTTCTGAGTATGAAATTTTATTTTTTGTAGGTCTCTGATATTTCTTCTCTTCAATGCCACAGGTTTGATAAAAATTGGATGTGCCAAGTGGAATTTATGGTAACTTCCCCACAACTTGTTGATTTTTGGCCTTTCTAGGAGATCTTACTTGTATAGCATGCCCCGCACAAAATAATTGATATAAAATTCTGAAACTTGTACCAGAACTACTACGATTTGTCCAGTATCCAATGCAACTAGTATCACTCAATTTGGATACTCTAGGAAGAATTTATGATTGTTTTACCCAAAACACCTTCTTGCGACTAGTCAATAGGACTAGTCAGATACCCTATCTTCCACAAGTTGTATATACAAATTTAATATGACCCAAAAGCTGAAATTTATACCACCGATACCTTACTAATTTCTGAGAATATCCTCCAGATTTCAGGGTCTGAAACGTTACAAAAAAAAAATTATAGCGAAAAATCTGCAATGAATCAATTCAGGATGATTCCAGAACCCTATCTTACAAAGCCTATATCTTTGAAAGTATAAGGCCTCAGGAGATGAAATTTTAACCCAACGTACCTTGATTCATATAATAAATATCCTCCAATCTGTTCCTTCTTTTAATCATTGTAGAAAAATAGTTATAGCAAAAATTCCATGGTGTCTCAGATGTAGCAGCGAAACCCCAAGACCTTGAGCTTTGATACCATATGTTAAGAACCAAATATCAATATAGCATAGAAAAACCTCAGAATAAGTACTCAAAGCCTTGAAAAGGAGACAATTTCAGATAATAAGCCTGTTCGAGGGAGAAACCTCCTTTTACCCCACATAAATGTTCAAGTACAAGATGATTCCAAATGAAAATGTCTCCTTGGTATATATAGGAGACTAGGAGGTATAATTACAACTAATGGAATAAATCCGACATAAATAAAATAAAATTACTAATGTAATATGCCCTAATTAAGGGGTAATGAGCTAATATTAGAGCTTAATATAGTTTGACCTTGGTGCATCCGAAAGAATCTCATATAAAATCCCAAACTGAGTGTATATAAGATCTAACTGCTGGAATTTGAAGATTGCTTCTTCCTCAGATGTAACCCCAAATGTAGCAAGATCCTTAGAAATAGGAGGTTGTAAAGATTTAAGGAACCACTCCAATAGGAAGTTCGGGGGGATGCAGGTCTTGATCAACCTCTTTCGTCTACGCCACTCCTGGATGTGATCCGAGATATGAGTGGATTTTTGCTAGCGTAAGGTCAACAAAAGTTCTAGGCCAACATTGTAATGAACCAATAATTGGAAGTGGTTAAGGAAGACTAGCACCATCCGACTAAAGGTATTGTATTCCCCTTAGGTAGCTCGATATACCATTTTGCGGAAACCCCTATGAGGGTGTGTTGAAATAATCTTAACCGAATGGAATCGTTGTTAAGGGAAATCGAAGAGCACCATAAGTGAAAGGTGGTAACGTGATTACCAGGGTCCTTGCCATTATTGCCTTCGAATTTTGGAATATCCGAAGGAATATTGGTGGGAACTGAGGTCCATGTAGGATCATGACACACAGGGTCGTTCATCAACTTAGACAAGTCTGGAAGGTTGAGCATGGCTAGAAAAGGGAGACGGGGTTGCGGCATATGGCCCCAAGCTCCTTGGAAAGATTGTTTTTCGAGAATCACAACCCATCCGGGGTTCTGGTAAGAACCATGGCCATGTTTGGGATTGTAATACGCTCCTCCAGGATGATTCATAAGGGGTTGGTTAGGCATAATTCTAGTAGGAATTTTCTAATGAGGGTTATAAAAACTTCCCCCAGCTGGAGCGGCTCTAGGTTGAGGGTTTCCTAAGGTGTGAAAATGACCCCCTTCGGGTGTAAATCCGAAGGATAAGGGTGGATTCGTCATGCCAAATGTATTGGTCGAAATCAACACAGAAGAGGTGGGTGTAAAGGATGGACCATAAGCTAAATATTTTCCACCAGGTTGGTTACTCCATCCAAAGGTAATAGGATTAGACGCAGGGTTAAAAGAAGAAATGGCTCCCATGGTAGGATTTGTTCGAGGGACTTGAGAGCCACCAAACAAGAATGAAGTATAAGGAGGAGTTGTGCCCCGAAGTCCAATGTTAGCAATAGGGCCAGTGGATGAGATGGAGTTTGAAAACTACGATGTAAAATTTGACATACCATAGGAAAAAGGACTAGAGGCCATCAAAATGGACTAAACATTATATCCCGTTGAGTGACCAACAAACCCAAATGGGTTCGTGGAAATAGGTTGAGTGTTCACTATAGGATGGGAAGCGATGATGATAGGTGCCCCCGATACTACAACCATTGTAGTTGAAGGAGTCGAAGGGGTACCATTGACTATAATAGGTGTGGGAGTCGAAGGGCTCCCAGTATCTTGATGACTTGGTTCAGTACTCATCCTTGTAGAATCACAAGTCTAATAAGTGGAGGTTTGTGTACCACATTTAATAAATCTACGTCTTTTAGAAGGAAAAGACTCGAAATGTGGTGGTAACTTTAAAAAGCAGTGATATCGGTGGGGAAGTTTTTCTGACTCCACGATGACTTAAGACTCAAGATATAAAAATCAAATCCTAAGGCCAATTAGTAATCAAAGATCACACCAAAAATAATCAAACGACCAATATGCACACAAACACGATAAAGTGGTTGAAAGGGACCTCCCTCCCTAAAGTAGGTATGCCTTGCCCAAGAGGGTCCTGAGACTCCCTACTAAATATTAGAGGTATCAGAGTCAGTTATAAGGGCCCTCGTGGGCTTAACAACTAGTCGATTAGATCCCCCCCGGAGAGGTAATCCTCCATTAAGGTTGTCTGTTGTCTAAACCTTATCTAACCCAAGGTACCTACAAAATAACCCCTACAAGTAAATTGTCTAGTACCTAAGTCAAGAAACTAATCAATCCCGGTATAACCAATGCGTAGGCGAATAGTCGTAAGTCAGGTCCACCATATGGGCAGGGTAGAAAAGCTTGAAATCTTGAAAGCACTGCCTCTCACAGAGGTAAGCGAACTATCAAGATCCCTAGATACGAATAGATCCCTAGAAATATCTCTGATGCTAAGAAGGTACGGGGGGGATATCCCTTCAACTGACCTCACGCGACCTCATGTTTAACTCCTCTATAAGAGGAGCCTCCTGATATTACCAATTATACAATGGATTTATCCACTCCCTTAGTTAGACACATATGTTGATTTAGTAGCCTTGGAGAATTTTACTCACAAAATCATATTCCAAGGAACTAAATCCTAAGCTAGTTTGTGCACCACAGAAAATAAAATCGTTACTAATCAATTTTAAATTATAGTGTTAATTTTAATGTCCTTTCTTACTCAAAAGGTGCAGTCGTGAACATAGTGATGTTATGACTCAGCAAGTAAAATAAATGAATATGAATACAATGCAAAGTCCTAACTTCAATTTCCAATAGATGATATGCTTCCTAAAAATGCAATTTTCAATTCAATTATGAAATTCTAAATGAAAATGAAATCTTTCTTTACATGCACTAAGATAAATGACAAAGACTCAAAAGATCAAAATGTCAACCAATGTAAAATACCTAATATTTTTGTATTTTCAATATAAGAAAAATGAAAATGCAAGGGCTAAACAACAGCTTGATATACAGACTCTACTATGTATAGACATAGACAACCCAAGTAGAATACTAAGGAGTAAAATACGCATCCCAATGTACAAGGACAATCAAAATGAAAATATGATTGGAAAGGCATCGCCCAAAAATTCAACCAAAGACAGGTTTCCTGTCATTCCACAAACACTTAACAGTTACTACAGAGACCCAAGAAGACTCAACAATCATCAAAACCTAACCAACAACCACCAAACCCAGCAAAAAAGAAACAAAGGTTGATGTACGATATTGTTCAAGGGAAAAGAGTGTATGTACGCAGCTTGCAGAAGGACAACACACGTATGTACGCGAATGTCAAGAAAAAACCCGCGTATATGTGTCAAAACACAACTAGGATAAGGAGAAGGATGAAATACTCCAACCCAGAGTGAACAGAGGCTATCAAGCAATCATACGACAAGAAACTCAATATGAACGAGAGAAATATAAGGAGAAAAAAATTTCAAACCTCAAAAAGAAGATTCAATCCCCAGTATGGTCGCCAATTCTGTTATGAGGAAAATCTCTCTATGTCTAGGGGTAAACCACAACAGACGGAAATGAATGCAGTAATCAACTCTACTCTCAAGTATGTTATATAAATAAATATGCTAGCAAGACAATATTAAAGGCTTACCTCGTCAAGATGTTAGATGAAGTCCACCGTTGAGCACTTGACCCAAAGCAATAAACCTGCAACTAGTCCTCAAAAACCAAGCAACACAAGCATATGGTGATAATATATGATGTTAGCACATTCAATAGCATAATCCAACAACATTCATAACAAATACACCCATGGAATAATAATTCAAATATTTCCAAGATATCGATTGGACGAGAAAAGATTATTTCTATTAAGATATAATCAACCGAAGTGAATAAGTTACAGACTTCCGTGTCGGCATAGTTCGGAACCCAGAAACTAAGTTCCTTCCAGCTGGGCCTCCACCACTTGAATCCTCCACCAAAGGCAATATCATGTAAGAGATAAAATGGAGTTCTCAATCAGTAAGGGAAGAGCTTGGGGGATGAACAATGTGTTTAGACTTAAAGGATAAAGGAATGTAGACTCAATTTGAAGTGAATAATTCCTCCAGAGTAACTTTTCTCTCAAAGTTGAGTTCTTTCTCCTACTTTCCATAGCTCGGATTTGGCCAATTTATAGTCTTCAAGTGGAACTGAAGGGTTGAGTCGAAATGTTTCTAGTATATGGAAGGCCAAGGATCATTGATCTTGTGACATGACATGGAAACCCAACACCGTTTTTCAATTTTGGGCACATTTCCCGATGTACATGGGTTGTAGTGGTTCAACCTACATATACCCATGCTGTATAGTAGGCAAGGTGCATATATGTGGAAAAAAATGTATTTTTAGCTCTAGGATTTGAAAAAGAGGACTTCAAGTCTGCATAGGGAAATGGAAAAAGGCCTTTTGTGCAAGATTGCATGGGGTGAGGAAAATCTTGCTATAACAGTTGATATGGTTTTTAGTTGTGTTTTATTTGATTATTTACACATTGAAAACGACAAAAAGGAATCCATAAAGCCCTACATGGTTGAGAGGAACCTACCTAGAAGGTGGTGGTTAGTTGTTGTTGATGTAGACCATATGATCTAGAGTATGGTAGGCATGTGTTTCATAGGATCTCTATGCTCAAACTAGGTATTCAATTTACAATACTAAAGGAGCATGTTGAGAGCCTGAAATAACTAGAAAAAAAAATTATGAGTTAGAACCATTTTAGAAAAAAGGTAAAAAATAGTTGAATCACCATTCACATCATCGTTTCATGTGAAAGTTATTTTTATTGTGATGCAAAAGTGGTTTTATTGCAAAGATGGAATTTTTTACAAAATGCAATGTATTGCATTAAAATTAACTTTCATGTGATGTATCACATTGAAAAAAACATTGTAACCATGAGACATCGCATTGAGATAATAATTAATACATGTGATATATTGCATGGAAAATGTTTTTATGTGATGTATCACATGACGAAGAAGTTTGGAAGTTTGTGACAAGCCTTGTGTTAGCACTGAGAGTTACACATAGACTGCTATAAATGTAATCCCAATACCCATCAAAGTGTGGAAGATAAAGTTTATGATAAATGGTGAATGGATGGAAAACTCATAAAATCATGTCAATCATAGCTTACTTCATACAATATGCACCAACAAATAAGGCTTTGAATAACTATGATCAGGGTTTTAGGAAATAAGATGAGCAGGTGGAAGTCTTAATAAGAAAAATGTAATATTCATATCTTCTACATCAGGTAGTATGACACACATATAAGGAAGAAATATTTTAAATAAGAACTTCTCATAATCGAAAAGGAAAATTTTGATATATTTTCAAAAATATCACAAAAAATATTATATTACAACAAAGATACAATTCAATCAAATGAATCATTCAATGGACTATAATAAAAATTATAAAGAAACAAGATGATAAGGAACATAACTGATTTTCATTATCCAAAGGATATTAGGTCTGATACATATAATAGAAAGTACCCTCTTCTACATAGACACTGTCAAAAAGTATGAGTCTCTTTCACTCCATTCGAACCCTCCTTCAATCTTACAATTCCTATCTTATAGCCTATACTTTCATGGAAAACTTTACAGTTCAAATAAAACCGCTTGCATAGGATTCCTATGCCTAAAGGTGGTGTGACTACAGTTGTACAACATAAATGAAACAAAATGCTAAAATTCAAGCTAATGTTGGCAACGTCTTCTTTATGGTTGATGAAGTGTCCATTTGAGTGCATCCTCCTTTGGCAGGTGGCCTCCCATATCGCAACTGACCCTTAGACAACTGGAGTTCATCCATATTAACACCTATCAATTATTCCTCCCTTCAAAAACTTCAAAACATGAGTTTGCAGCGCCTGTTTGTATCAGCCAGTTCACAGTGCCAAGCGTTACAAACTTTCTTGTATTCGCTCATTTCATTTGATAAAGTCTCAAAACATTCCCAAAAACTATCTCCAGTGCCCCAAAATGTTGTAACATCTTTATAAATATTGATTCATGACTAGAAGAGAACATCCCAGTAGCTAAACATGGCTTATAAAGCATAACCATCCTCAAAAATGCAAAATGCATAAAACAAGAAACTTGTCAAAAACTGATATTGGTTAAGGAGGTTCAACTTCTTTATTTTTTAACTCTGGAGCTTCTCTTGGTAGAAACCTTAGCCAACATGTCTAGATTTCTCTTGGCTAACTCTTCTTTAAAAGGATGTAGTTCTTCTTTTATCTTTTTGATCTGAGATTTATAAGATCTGTTTTTTATGTAGAGATTTATGAGCTTCCTATGGAGGGGAAAAAATATTTTAGCCATAAAAGTTTCCTTTTCAATGGACTTATGATGAATATCCAACACTTCCTTAAATTTCCTTTTGAAACTCAAGTCTTCCTTTTTCATCCTATCAACCTTATCTTTAGCTTCCTTGAGTTGTCTTTTGAGCCTCTTGAAAGTGGGATTGATTTCTTCTTGGGGAGTAGTGATATCAACAATTTCAATGGGTTGCTGAACCAATTTGGATTTACCTTTTCTCTGAGATGAAATTTATGCTACATCACTTTTCAAAGGAACATTGGTTTTGGCGACTGCCCTAATAAAATGCCTCTTGGGATTAATCTTGTTTACAACAATAGGTGAAGGGAACATAAGCTTTCTTCCTCTTAGTGATGCAAGAGCATCGCCAACATTAAGCGAGCGTGGGGCAATGCCAACGCATTTTGGCATGTGATAAATTGTTTGAAATCTTTTGAAGTTGGATGCGCTGAACTTAAATGTAATAGTTAAGGAGAGGCGTACTTCTTGATTTGTAAAAAGACCTTGAGCGCCCCGCTCTCGTCTGTATTAGGTGAAGGAATTTATGTTAATGAATGTAAGTAGGTGGACTTGAATTCCTAGATTAGACAGTTTTAGGAGTGAAGAGGGAAACAGGATATAGACACCCTCCCTTGTATTATTGTAACAATAAGTAGCATTATGAGAAGAGAGAGTAGGAGAGTTGTGCAAAAACCCCATGTACAAAAGTTCTATATTAATACAAAGATTTTTAGTTCAGACTCAGGGTGTTCAATATCTTTTCTGTGTTGTGTATGCTGATTGATATATGCTTGTTTAATCTCTATTATGCATTTGCTTTTATGCACGAATGTATGATTTCATATTTAATGTCTAAAATCTGAAGAGAGGGAAAGTGAATAATGAGTTTCAATTGTTTATCTATCTGAGCAAGAGTGTTCCTGCAAGGAGTGTAGTGAAATCATCTGCAAGGTGTACGTTGACAGAATTCAGAGTTCGTCTCTGCATGCTCAGGAGAGATAACACTGTTCTCATTCTCGCAGAAGTGCAAGTCAAGCACAAGAGACATGCAAGGAGTGCGCAGGCCGAGCAAAGTCTCAGAGTTTGCAACCTGAGGGAAGGAGTGAAGGACTGCAACTGTAAAATGAGTGCGCAGAGTCTCAAATTTCAAATACTTGAAAGTATTCAAGAATCGCCACAAGGAGTGTGTGCAGGAGTCTTCTTGAAGACTCGAGTCATGGAGAAAGCTCAAATAAATTTGTGTCTTAAACATTGGAAGGAGACGCAACAACTTTGGTTTGCTGGAGGACAAGTTTTCATGAAGATACCGTGTTCATTTCGCCGAAATCGTCAAGGAGGAATTTGACGGTCAGAATCCTCCGTGGAGGAGTCGCAAAGTCACGGAAGCCGTCAAATCTCGAAGAGGAGAAAGAAGGTTATGGTGTGTGTTTTCTAAACGTAAATATTTGGAGAACAGAGCCATAGATCTGGGCCAATAGAGCCATCAGATCACTCACATATTTCGCATCTCGGGGTTTTGGGATGTCAAGGGTCGAAATCTTTGTAGCGAGACTCACGAAATCGCGAAAGGCGAAATTCTGAGATAGCGAAGGAATCTGAGCCATCAGTTGGAAGGATGTGTGTCGCGAGATCACCCGTATTGGGGACTTGGACATCAAAGGTCAGAAAGGGAAGACATTCAACTTCGCAAGTGGCGAAGCTACGAAAGGAATCAGGACCGTCCATCTGAGAGTGGATATGTGGCATGCTCGCCAACACGGAAGTCAGACTTTGTTGACCATTTCGGGGTTTCGTGAGTTGGAGAGTCGGAAGTTCAAAATCAGGACTCGCGAAGTCACGAGGTCCGAAACTCCGAAAAAGGTGGGAAGTTCCGTGTGGGACCCGCGTTGAAGACGTGTCAAAATTTCGCGTTTCGGCTTATCGGAGGGTAAGAGATAGAGACTCTTGTTCCGAAAGTCGCGAATAGTGAATCCGTGAAAGAATCTTAGTTGTCCATTGGAGGAGGACATGTATCAGAGATCATAGGATCTCGCGAACTTGGAGGTTTGCAAGTTGAAAGCCCAAGAGTCGGGTACATCAAGTCCCGAAGTCGCGAAAGGCGTAGTCGCGAAGTGCCAAAGTCAGGCACGAGGGACATGTGGCAGAACCACACAGTGGGCCTGGGAAATAAACAGCTGGACACACGTCACACATTTGGAGGAGTCAATGCCCCGTTGACCTCTCGCGTCTTGGGGACTCGGGAGAAAAGTTAACGAAGGTTCGAGCCTTCGACTCGCGAAGTTGTGAGTAGTGAGAACGAGAGGAGAAAAGTCAACCTCGCCTCTCGGGGGTTCAGAAAAGAAAGGTGCCAAGGTTGGACCTTTGAAATCGCGAAGGCGCAAAAGGAAAGAAGTGATAGCGCTTATCCTAGTTGACGATCGTGCGAGGAAGGCATTGACGAAAAGAGGAGCCGTAACCATTTCGCAATCTCGGGTATCACGGATTTGAGGAGGAAGCCTCAGGAGTCATGATTCACGAATTCGTGAGATTGCGAGTTGTGAGAAAGGATCAGTGGGTTAATAAATTTCAGATTCCAGGAGGAGTCGAAAGAGACGATCTGGCTTGAAGGGCATATAAAATGATCTTGTGAGCGGATCTCGGTCCCGAGGGCTGATAGGTCTGCACCATTAGGTATCAAAGCACAAAAATATTTCTTTTCTTTTTGTAGTAGAGGAAAAGGAATATTCACCATGCCACCGAGAAGAAGAGACAGACAAACACCTGATCCACCAGAGGATAGGGAAATGTCGTGAAGAAGGGGTAGGCAGATGCCTGATCCATCCATGGAGAGAGAGATGCGTGACCTACACGCCAGACTTGAGGACATGGAGACAACATAGAGGCACACAACCGATGTTGGGGATCTTAGTGATTCCAAAAGTGAAAATGAGGTCAAACATGAAGGAGAAGAGGTCACAGCAGAAGATGCAGCAAACGAACGCCTGATTAGGGTTGTTTCAAGGATGGGTGCTAAGGCAAAAATGGATATTCTAGTATACGAGGGAAACCTAGACGCCGAAGAGCTTCTAGACTAGATTAGAGCTCTAGACACATATTTTGACTATGAATATGTCGAGGAAGATAAAAAAGGTCAAACATGATGTCACCAGACTAAAAGGACATGCAACATTGTGGTGGGATGAACTACAAGCTGACAAACGCTGCAAAGGCAAGCAGAAAATCAAGAGTTGGGATAGGATGATCGCGAATATGAAGGAGAAATTCATTCCCAGGGATTACCAGATTACTCTGTTTCGAAGAATGCAGAATTTGACACAGAAGCTGATGACAGTGAAGGAATATACTGAAGAGTTCTACAGGCTGAACATCAGGTCAGGTCATCACGAAAGTGATGATGAAAAAGTTGTTAGGTACATGAATGGTCTGAGATACGAAATTCAGGATGATATGAGCATGATGACCATCCAAATACTGGAAGATGCTTATTAGATGGCTCTGAAGGCTGAAGAGAAGCTGAGCTGAAAACAAGGTCAAAGAGGCCGAGGTAAAAGTCAAGCCAAAGGCAAATCAGTTTCCCAGGATAGAAATCAGAAACCCAAGGAGGACTGGAAGAAACCTCAAACTCAGACTGAGAGAGGTGGAAGTTCACAGAGAGGGAAGCATACCGAACAGAAAGGTCAATATGTTGATGGAAACATTTTTCCTCATACCAGAGGTAGAGGAAGAGGAAGAGGTGGAGTGGTAAAATGCTTCACGTGCAGAAAGAATGGACACAAATCTTATGAGTGTCAAGACAAATAGAAAGAAGGTGGTGAAACTCACATCGCCAAAGTACAGAGGCGAAATGTTGAGGCAGAGGATGCTGAAGGTGGAATATCATTGATGATGTGAAAGGTTCTCTTAACACCAGAGAAGGAAGTGGAGAATCCAGTGCAAAGGAACAATCTTTTTCGGACTGCTTGCAAGACCAAAGACAGGGTATGCAAGGTCATTGTGGACAGTGGTAGCACATATAATCTCATTTCTACAGAGATATTAGAAAAGTTGGAGCTGGAAATGATTGAACATCCAAGCCCATACAGAGTTCCGTGGCTACAAAAAGGACATCAGGTAAATGTCACTAAACAATGTTTAGTTGAGTTTAAAATAGGAGGGTATAAAGATGAAATACTCTGTGATGTCATTCCCATGGATGTTTTTCATCTATTGTTGGGTAGACTGTGGCAATATGATAGAAATGTGGTTCATGATGGGAGGAAGAACACATACACCCTAGAGAAGAACGAGAGAACTCACATGTTGTTGCCGATTAAAGATAAGGAGGTGAAACCTGAAGTAAGAAACATTGTACTTCTCATGAGTGGGAAGGAACTTCTTATAGAGGTTAAGAAGAAGGAGGAACCACAATTCATTGTGGTCAGGAAGCCTAAAATTGTTTTAACAAGTACAAGGTTAGACGATTTATCGGAAGAGGTCCAGAAACTGTTGGAAGAGTTTGCTGACATAGTAGTGGACGAACTACCTCGTTCATTGCCACCAATCAGAAGTGTGAGTCATCATATTGATCTCATACCTGGAGCCAGTTTACCAAACAAAGCAGCGTACAGATTGACGCCGCAGGAGAATGAAGAAGTCAAAAGACAAGTCCAGGATTTGATGGACAAAGGGTTGGTTAGAGAAAGCTTGAGTCCATGTGTTGTTCCAACAGTACTCAGTCCGAAGAAGGATGGAGGCTGGAGGATGTGTACTGACTTGAGAGAGATCAACAAGATAACCATCAGGTACAAATTTCCATTGCCAAGAATGGATGATCTGATGGATTTCTTGAGTGGAGCCAAAAAAAATTCAAAAATTGATTTGAAAAGTGGATATCATCATACTCGTATGAGAGAAGGTGATGAATGGAAGACAATCTTCAAGACTAATGAAGGGTTGTATGAATGGCTTGTTATTCCGTTTGGTCTAACAAACGTGCTGAGTACTTTCATGAGGTTGATGAACGAAGTCCTGAAGGAGTTCATCGGAAAATTTGTCATTGTGTATCTTGATGACATACTGATTTTCAGTAAAACAGAGGCAGAGCATCTGAAACATTTGGCTACAGTGATGAAGAGCTTACAGCAAGAGAAGTTGTTGATAAACATGAAGAAATCCTCGTTCATGAAGACAGAGCTCATTTATTTGGGGTTTGTTATTTCTGCAGATAAGTTGAGGATGGATCCAGATAAGGTGGAGGTAATTAAGAATTGGCCATCACCGAAAAGTATATTTGAGGTGAGAAGTTTTCATGGATTGGCTAGTTTCTACCGAAATTTCATCGGGAATTTCAATGGAATTAGTGCACCGATGATGGACATAGTGAAGAAGAGACACAAGTCTTTTCACTGGACAGAAGAGGCTGAGAAAAGATTCAATTTGTTGAAGAAGAAAATCACGAAACAACCAATTTTGGTGTTGCCTGATTTTACAAAGACATTTCAGGTAAAATGTGATGCAAGTGGATTTGCAATAGGGGTAGTCTTGATTCAATAAGACAGGTCGATAGCATATTTCAGCGAGAAGCTGAATGAAGCCAAGATAAAATACTCCACGTATGATAAGGAGTTCTATGCTATTATTCAGGCATTGAAGAAATGGAGGCATTACTTAATACCCAAGGAGTTTGTCTTATACAGTGACAATAATGATGTACAATTTGTGACTCAACAGGAGAAGTTGAATCAAAGACATGTAAAATGGGTTGAATACATGCAGAAATTTACTTTTGTAATCAAGCATATTTCTGGAACTGCTAACAAAGTTGTTGATGCTTTGAGCAGGAAATGTTTGTTGTTGCAGGAGTTCAGAGTCAAAACACCGGGTTTTGATGATCTCAGGGACATGTATAGAGATGATCCAGATTTTAAGGAGGCATATGAAGCAACTGAGAATCCAATTCTCAAGGACATGAGTCAATGGATAGAATACATGATCCAGGATGGGTTGTTATTCAGGGGCAATCAGTTATGTATTCCAAAAAGCTCCATGAGGGAGAATTTGTTGAAGGAGAAACATAGTGGGGGATTGGCCGGACATTTCAGTCATGACAAGACGTTCTCAAAGTTAAATGAGTCATATTATTGGCTAGGAATGAGAGCAGACATCAAAAGATTCGTGGACAGATGTAGAATTTGTTAGCATTCAAAAGGAAGGAGGCAGAATGCAGGTTTTTATCAACCGTTACCCATACCTGACAGGTCATGGGATGCAATAAGCATGGACTTCATATTGGGGCTGCCAAGAACAAAAAGAGGGTTTGACTCGATATTTGTAGTGGTAGACAGATTTTCTAAAATGGCACACTTCATACCGTGTCAGAAAACCAGTGACGCAACTCACATTGCGAATCTATTTTTCAAAGAAGTCATTCGACTTCACGGCTTACCAAGGAGCATAGTTTCGGATTGAGACACCAAGTTCGTGGGACACTTATCGTTCAGTTCAAATTATCATCCTCAGATGGATGGACAAACAAAATTTGTGAACAGAAGTTTGGGAGACTTGCTGAGGAGCTTGGTGGCAGAACACCACAGTCAGTGGGATAATATTTTTCCATAGGCGGAATTTGCTTATAATGACTCAATCAAAAGAAGCACAGAGAAGAGTCCATTCCAAATTGTTTATGGGATACAACCAAGGGGAGTTTCTGAATTGAGAGATTCAGAACAGAATGCAACTAGGAGTTCTAGTGCAGAGGATTTCGCAGAAGCGATGAAGGAACTTCACAGCCAGGTGAAGGAGCGATTGAAAAATTCGAGCCAAGAGTATAAACGTAGAGCGGATCAACACATGAGACAACTTCAATTTGAGGTTGGTGATTTGATTCTGGCACATCTAAGAAAGGAAAGATTCCCGAAGGGGACATATAACAAACTGAAGATGAAGAAGATCGGACCATGTAAGGTCTTGAAGAAATTTGGGGCAAATGCTTATGAGATTGAATTACCCGATGAGATCAGAATTTCTCCGATATTAAATGTCTCAGATTTGTACCCATACAAATTTGACGAAGCAGAAGCAGGTAATGAACAACTAGAGGTTCAGTGGACAAAACATATGCCAGTTGCAGAGAAGCCACAGATGGAAAGCATACTGGACAAAAGAGTTAGCAAGAAGACCAGGAGAAAAGAATACTTTGAATATTTGGTCAAGTGGAAGGGACATCCAGTAGAAGATGCCATCTGGGTGAATGAAGTAGAGATCCAAAAGCATGGACATACCATGCGAGAGCTCATGGATAGGAGCCCATGAAAATTTTCAAGTGGGGGAGTATTATGTAGGAGCATCGCCAACATTAAGCGAGCATGGGGCAACACCAACACATGTGATAAATTGTTTGAAATCTTTTGAAGTTGGATGCGCTGAACTTAAATGTAATAGTTAAGGAGAGGCGTACTTCCTGATTTGTAAATAGACCTTGAGCGTCCTGCTCTCGTCTGTATTAGGTGAAGGCATTTATGTTAATGAATGTAAGTAGGTGGACTTGAATTCCTAGATTAGACAGTTTTAGGAGTGAAGAGGGAAACGAGATATAGACACCCTCCCTTGTATTATTGTAACAATAAGAAACATTATGAGAAGAGAGAGTAGGAGAGCTGTGCAAAAACCCCATGTACAGAAGTTCTGGATTAATACAAATATTTTTAGTTCAGACTCATGGTGTTCAATCTCTTTTCTGTGTTGTGCATGTTGATTGATATATGCTTGTTTACTCTCTATTATGCATTTGATTTTATGCGCAAATGTATGATTTCATATTTAATGTCTGAAATATGAAGAGAGGGAGAGTGAAGAATGAGTTTCAATTGTTTCTCTATCTGAGCAAGAGTGTTCTTGCAAGGAGTGCAGTGAAATTGTCTGCAAGGTGTGCGTTGACAGAATTCAGAGTTCGTCTTTGCATGCTCAGGAGAGATAACACTATTCTCATTCTCGCAGAAGTGCAAGTCAAGCACAAGAGACATGCAATGAGTGCACAGGCCGAGCAAAGTCTCAGAGTTTGCAACCTGAGGGAAGGAGTGAAGGACTGCTGCTGCAAAGTGAGTGTGCAGAGTCTGAAATTTCAAATACTTGAAAGTATTCAAGAATTGCCACAAGGAGTGCGTGCAGGAGTCTTCTTGAAGACTCAAGTCGTGGAGAAAGCTCAAAGAAATTTGTGTCTTAAATGTTGGAAGGAGACGCGGCAACTTTGGTTTGCTGGCAGACAAGTTTTCGTGAAGATATTGTGTTCATTTCGTCGAAATCATCAAGGAGGAATTTGATGGTCAGAATCCTCCATGGAGGAGTTGCGAAGTCATAGAAGCCGTTAGATCTCGCAGAGGAGCAAGAAGGTTATGGTGCATTTTTTCTAAACATAAATCTCGGGAGAACAGAGGCATAGGATCTAGGCCAACAGGGCCGTCAGATCACTCACATATTTTGCATCTCGGGGTTTCAGGAGGTGAAGGGTCAAAAACTTTGTAGTGAAACTCACGAAATCACGAAAGGCGAAGTTTCGAGATAGCGAAGGAATCTGAGCCATCAGTTGGAAGGACGTGTGTCGCGAGATCACCCATATCGGGGACTCGGACATCAGAGGTCATAAAGGGAAGACATTCAACTTCTCAAGTGGCGAAGCTATGAAAGGAATCAGGATCGTCCATCTGAGAGTGGACAGGTGGCATGCTCGCCAAC
This sequence comes from Picea engelmannii, assembly GCA_009831015.1. Lineage (NCBI taxonomy): Eukaryota > Viridiplantae > Streptophyta > Pinopsida > Pinales > Pinaceae > Picea > Picea engelmannii. Next base: position 255,521 of record ML785625.1, on the reverse strand, counting down.
ACGGAAGTCAAACTTTGTTGACCATTTTGGGGTTTTGTGAGTTGGAGAGTCGGAAGTTCAACATCAGGACTCATGAAGTCGTGAGGTCCGAAACTCTGAAAAAGGCGGGAATTTCCGTGTGGGACCCGCGTTGAAGACGTGTCGAAATTTCGCATTTCGGTGTATCGGAGGGTAAGAGGTTGAGACTCTTGTTCCAAAAGTCACGAATAGAGAAACCATGAAAGAATCTAAGTCATCCATCGGAGGAGGATAGGTGTCAGATATCATAGGATCTCACGAACTCGGAGGTTCACAGGTTGAAATCCCAAGAGTCAGGTACTTCAAGTCCCAAAGTTGGGAAAGGCGAAGTCGTGAAGTGCCAAAGTCGGGCACGAGGGACACGTGGCAGAACCACACAGTGGGCTCGGGAAATAAGCAGCCAGACACACTGATATGAAAATAGTGGGCTGACTTGTTATGCTATGCAAGCACCCTCTACTTCATAAAAATAAAACTTTACAGGACCTTGCTCCATGTGTTAAAATATGCAAGATAAACTATGTGCCAAATTTATACATCTTCTTTTCAATGTTCATGTGTGAGGAAATGTTCTTTTAAATGGTTAAATAAGTGCTTTAAATAAACACTCATCAACATACCTTGCAGAAAATAAACCATCAAAATCACAACAATAACAAGATGATAAAGGAGTTCACCCCTCTCTGGGCTACATCTCCTTGAGCCTCCATCAATGGACTTGGCTCTCTAGGATTAATTTGTCAAAGATTATTTTACAAGATGCTTCTCAACTCCAATGGAAATTTTGATTGTATCATTGGGTTCAGAATACATAAAAACCCCAAAAATGACTAATAAAACTTTGAAAATGGATCATGGCTCACCCGGGCATGACCTCTTCTACATGTGGCCTTAAGCTTCCCTGAGCTTCTTTGTGGAAAAAACACCTGTAAAATTCCTCAAATGGATCTGAAACCTATCCCAAAGTGTTCAGAGCATAATAATTAGTCAAAAATAATTATTCAATCACAGAAAATAAACATAGGCTCATCTGAGCAAGACCTCAAACAATGAGGGCTTCAAGCTCCCTAGAGCTTCCTGAAACTTCAATGGTTAAAAAAACTGCAAAATAAGTCTTCAAATGGCTTTGAAAGCAGTGCCAATGGATTCAGAACGTCCAAAAACCCCTATATGGGTTTTTACAACACCTCATTCGCCCAAAAAATGAAGAAGATAGGCCTCCTGCCATTCTCTTCCTTCAAGCTTGTTGTCTCTGGTTCGCCAAAACGCACCTCTGTGTGCTCTAACGAAGAACATGCTCCAAATTCGTGATAAAACCTAGCACCCCCGCATAACTGCAAAACTGATCAAACTGTAGGACGATTAGGGCATGCCCAACCCCTAACTGCTAAGGCCATGGTCATGTGGTCCTCCATACGACCACGCGCTATCGCAAAAGGGCTCTGTTTACATTTGCGAATAAAACAATGAAAAGTGGCAAGTCGTTTTGTACAACCGTTGAAACCAACCCAACTCCCCGCGTGCTCCAACATTAAGGTCATATGATAATGCATATAAAACCGTGGCTTTAAAATCATTGTAAACGCCTTCGTATAAACAACGGCCATGTTACACATTACAACCACGGGATTTTTCTATTTGTTTTAAACCATGCCCTCTGTATAAACAATGGGTCACATGTGAAATTCAATACAACCGTAGGTTGGGGCTAAGCCCCAGCCCGACCCCCCCGCCATATTAAACATTAATCAAATTCAAATATATTAAAAACCATATATGTAATAAGAACCAATGCATGGCGGGCCAGTTGGGCAGCCATTGCCAAAACGATCGGTCTATAGTGGAGGTCCAGGGTTCGATTCCAGTGGACTTCATAACTTTTTAACCAACACCCAAACCAATAGCAGGGTGCCACGTGGCAGCCCACGACTGGACCACGTGGCACCTTACCATTTTCAAAAATAATGCCACGTGTCTCAATATCATTCGCCCAAATCTGTCAAACCGAAACTTGCCACATCACCATCTGCCACCTCAGTGTATGAATGTGCCACATCATCACATGGACATGCCACGTCAGCATTCGTACGGACTGTACGGACTGCATAGTCAGCACAATTGTTTTTTGCATGTTTGGCGATTCGAACAGATCGTGATATCTATTTCATCCGACGTCCGTTTGAACCCAAACGAGTTGCATTGGGTTCTTGACGACGAGGGATACGCACCCATTCATTTTGAGGCAATTATGAGAACTTTTATTTTTGAGCTAAATTTTGACCCCTAGTCCAGATTTTGATCAGGCCTTCCCACTGAAAGGCTTTTGGACCCACAAAATCTTATGATTATCTGTCTGAAATTCAATACTCCTCTGCTTTCAAGTTCTATCAATTGATTCTACTTGAAAAGTCTTTTTGACAATCACCTGGATACTTTGACATGCCTTGCACTGCAACTGGCTATGTCCCTCAACCACTATTCTCTGGTTGCTTCTGACCCACTGTTCTCTTTGTGCTTGGAAGACTGCCAACCTTCCCACTCAGAATCAAGTCCCTCTTTTGAACTCTTTGGTGTCAAAACAATCAGCTCTCCAATGGCTGCAAAAACTTTCCTACGACATCTTGTCACAAGCCAAGAAAACCATCAATCTTGAAAACAAATTTATACAAGACTGAAAATGATGCCAACAAAGTTTTTTTTATCTTCAAGCAAATGGTCACATCTTGGACTTCATCAAAGTACATGGCTTTTTCCTGCATCTTTGTGTACTCAAAATCAACTTACAACCAAACAAACACCATCAACTAAACACAAGTCGAAAAACATGATCGACACAACATAGTCGTCAGACAATCATCGACACCATTCGAGACTCATTTGAAACATATCAACCTTTCCAATCTGACAAGTCGACATACATGATACACAATCATGTTACAATCATGAATCATTCATGATGAACCATCACCAGGTTCACTGCTTACACATACACAAAAACAAATACATGTGCATGACTCTTCAACTCTCCTTCCAGTACAAACATAAGTACATAAACCCAAAACATGTGGGTACATAAG
>ML785625.1:216223-243649 GCA_009831015.1 Picea engelmannii | reverse complement strand
ATATTTACTTCTTATCAACCATGAAAAAACAATAATGAGTCATATTTACATCAAACAATATTGGGTCCATTACCCAAACCTTTGTGCTACGGGGCTTTCTTCAAGGGTTGACATCAATGACAACCAACCTTAATCAACACTTCCATAGGAATGGCCTCTACCATGAGTGAAACTTCCCTATGTAAAGGTTTTGAAGGACCTCATGCCTCTGTTTTATTTGTATCAATCATAGAAAAACCTCTTTTCTTCTTGCTAACCTCTAAACACACATTCTTATCCACGGGAGTAGGGATTTGTATCTTAGACCGTGGGGTGGGGGAAAAATTCAACTGAAAGTGTGATGCAATGATGAATGTTTCCCAATTAGTCTTTGTCTTTCTCAACTTTTCCATGACCAACATTTTAATAAGGCCAGAGTGAAAGTCACTTGTGTCTATTTTTTTAGATTTGGCTTGAAATCTATCATCCATCTTACCAATGCTTCTAAAGAGGTAAGAGGGGAGATTTGTTGCTTCTTTCCCTGTGAAGTGTAATAGCAACCTGATGTGATATTGATAAACCATGTTAAATCTACCCTCACAGGTAAAACACCTTGAATAACCTTCATCATTTTATCAAAACATTCAAGCATATGGTTTCTAGGGACCCCTTTGAACAAGTTGTCCTCTTGATACTCTAGTTTAAGAAATTCCTTGAGAAAGAAACATTTAATGGCATAGCCTTGAACCATTTTTCTCCAATGTTGGGTATCTATGTTGCAATTGAGATGGAAATATATGAAACTTCAAATTATAACATTCCTACGTTGGTTTTGGTCCCATTGAAATTGAGTGTGAATTCCCTGGCTACCTCTAGATGCCCCCTCTGCATTTTTTGACAAAATTTGATGCAACCTACTCTCTGAAAGGCCTCTATGATCAAAGTTTCATAATCAAGCAATTGCATGTCATAGGGATATATTCTTACTATTTCACCTCCCTTATGAGTCTTCTTATGTTGTGGGTGGTCCATAACTGTTGTTTGAATACATCCTTTCTGTAATATTTAATGATTTCTAGATGTGTGAAACAAGGAATATAGAAGATTAGGATTTTGATGACAAAACTTTCTCCAATATGCTAACCTTGTATAGAGATTTTATAGAATTTAGTTTATACACATCCAACAATGAGACAGGGCATTCTTCAATAGGAAAAGATAAGTAAAAACCATTGAAATTTATAACTAAAGGAAACACAGATAAGACTCCGCAAAAAGGTTTTTATCAACATCAAAAATGGATTAACAACATTACTACACCTGCAACTTTAAGTATGCTCCCACAGATGATCAATTGTGCACTACAAAATGGATAGGGATATAATTAAATTTGTTAAGGTTGTAGTTTTAGAAAGATGTAGAGGATGTGGTTTTATAAATGCTGGAACAGAGGGTTCTCAGCACAGTTCACAGTGCCCTGTTTGTCAACGCTCTGTGAGCTAGTTCGCAGCACCGGGTGAAAATGATAGGAGCAAGTAAATTTTGAGGAGGAGAAATGAATGAGGTTAGAAGGTGGTCAGGTTTAATAGTAACATTTCATATCATATTTTAAGTGATTTTTTGCAAATTAATAGCGAGGTAGTAATAGTTAGCAGCGCCAAAAGGAAAAAACAACCAAAATCCCTTTCTCGACCTTCAAACAAGATGAAAAATATCATGGAGTACCTGGTGGTCCTGATTTTGATGTTGGTGTCTTTGAAATTGCATAAGGGTGTCTGAAAGTAGTCCAACCTCCAACACTCTCCTTCAGCCAATTCACAGTGTGATTTCACAATGCTTTTCTGTAGCATCAGGTTCACAATGCTAGTTCATAGTGCCTAGCTCAAACACAATTTGTACACTTGGAGGAAGCTATTAGAAAATTTTATGAAATAATCCCTAAGAATTTGCTTAAAATACAAGCTATGAAAATAATGATATCTTCTTTAACATGATCCTTAAATGCAATGATGGCAATGAATGCATGGATTACTTTGAGTATGCTGGGAACTCTACTAGTGAGTTGGGAGCAAATAGATCAAATCTAATTTGATAGCTAAACTAACAAAAGGCGACAAAGGAGGATCTTGTGTACAACATGGAGGTGTGACGTGTCAAGATGATGATGAAGATTTCAAAGATGTGACTCGTGAGGGTTTATTCAACTTGTCATGATAACAAAGACATAATCCAAAGATTCTAGAACAAGGCCAAATTAAATTTATCTTACTTAAATCAAAATTTGAATTATTACTATAGCAAGAAGACATAAAAAACATATCACTTAAGAAAACCTATAAGTTAAGAAAACCTATAACTCAAAAACAAAACTAAAATGGTGGTTGACCCTTACAATTATATGTGATAACATTTGGCTCCACAGGGGATGACATGCTCCCTGTGAGCTGCCAAGAACATGCAGTTCCAATGCCTTACCAAAGGCTATGGGATCGTTATTTAAATAAAATAAAAGAAACTAAAAATTGATATTTACAATGAAAGGAAGCCATTCAAGGCTTCAGGAAAAGTATTTATTCAGAAAATTCCCATTGACTAGGCCACCAGAAAATTCAGTATCTTCTAAGCTCTACAATTTGAAAGGGTTATTTTTCAAAACTTCAGAAATATTGAAAGGACCAATCCACAAGGCTTAAAATTTACGAGGTTTACCCTTGTCTTTCCTTTTTGAATCCCATTTGAGCACCATGTCTCCCAGCTGGAAAGCTTCCTTCTTCACCTTCTTGTCGAAAGCTTCTTTGATTTTCTCCTTATGTCTTTGTGCTTTATCAAAGAGTTTCAACCTGTTCTATTGTACCTCCACTAGATGATGCATCCTCTTGATCATTCCATCTGGTTATCCTTGTTGGTGTTGAAGAAACTTTTCCACGGGTAATGCTAGTTGAGTAGGAAAAATAGCTTCATTTCCATAGACAAACTAAAAAGGAGTAGTGTCAATTTATCTCTTGGTAGTTACTCTATCTACCCATAAAGAAAACTCCAACTTTGAATCCCAAGAATTTTTGTTATCCTCCAACAATTTTTTGATGTTTTTTACTAAAATTTTGTTGGAGGATTCTGCCAAGCCATTACCTTGAGGGTAATAAGGAGTAGAGTGAATAAGTTGGATCCCAAAATTTTCACAAAACTTGACCAGAGTTTCATCTTTAAAAGTTGTAGCATTATCAGTCACAATCTTGTTAGGACAACCAAACCCTAACAAAATATCTTCCAAAAAGACAATGACTACTTTATGTGTTGAATTTCTTGTGGGAAAAACTTCTATCCAGATGGTGAAATAATCAGAGGTAGTCAGAATCCAACTATGCTGGACATTTGAAGCTGGATGGATTTCTCCAATGAAATCTAATCCCCATTGTTGGAAAGGACCAGATACCATTATGGGCTTCAGAGGTAAAGACTTTAGTTGTTGTTTTCCTGATAATTTTTGACATTTATCACAAGCCTTGATCTTTGCACATAAATCAGTGAATAAAATAGGCCAAAATTACCCAGCTCTGAGTATTTATATGTTGTGGTCCTCCAAAAATGATGACCTCCACATAGGCCATCATGAAAATTAGTCATGGTTTTCTTTGCCTCATATGGATCCAAGCATCTTAAGAGAAACCCTACAAGATCCTTCCAATACAAAAAATTATCAACAATGCAATATCTAAATGCTTTTAGCTTTAAATCCTTCACCTTAGTCTTCTAAAGTCTAGTAGGAGGATGCAATGTCTGTAATAAATGGATGAGGTCCTTGTACCAACTACACTCTGTCAATTTGGGGCTGATATGTGAGTTGCTGCTAGTAATATCAGTCTGCTGATATATAGAATCTTCATTCATGAAATTAACCCCAAGTGCCTTACAATTTGATTCAGCTAACAATCTAGCTAAACCTTTTCGTTTCACCAATTTGGTAGGTTTCATCTCAAGATCAAATTCCATAATTTTGGCAATCCACATACTTCTCTTTCCATCTATGTTAGCATGAATTAGAATTTCTTTAACAAAGGCTAAAGGGGCATAACCAATAATTATGGAATGCAAAACATATACTCTGAAATCTTTGAGGGTTTTGACCAAAGCATAAGCTTGTTTTTCCATGATGTCATACCTAACTTCAGAATCTCTTAAAGCCTTGCTGAAAAAGGAAATAGGTTGCTCCATTCCATCGAATTTTTTCTGAAGGAGGACAATAGCTAATGTATCATTTGAGGCAAAAGAAAATATCAAAAAATATTTTGAATAATCATGTCTAATAAGAACAAGTTCCTCAAAAAGTGCTTGTTTAATTTGATCAAAATAATTCCTAGATTCAAGCGTCCATTTTACCTCGTTCCCTTTCTCAGCATGGATATAATAAACTTAAGCAACTCAAAAAAATTAGAAATGAATCTTCTTAAGAAGTCTATCTTACCTAGGAAGGACTAAATTTCTTTCTTGGACCTAGGAAGGGACAGAGTCTTGATGACCTCTACTCTACTTGGGTCAATTTTTACCCCTTCAGCCGAGACAATATGTACCAATAGTTTACCTTCCTTCATAGAAAAGAGGGACTTCTTGGGATTAAGTGACAGTCCAAATTTTCTTCATTTTAGGAACACCTTCTCCAAATGTTTATAATTATCTTGATAGGATTTTGAAAACATTGTGATGTCATCCAAGTAGACCACCACAAAATTATCTTTTTCTCTAATAAAATCAATATTCATTGCACGGTGAGAGGTTTCCCCTATATTTGTGAGACCAAAGGGAATCTTGGGATACATGAATGTACCCCAAGGAATGGTGAATGATGTATTTTCCCTATCTTTAGGAAAAATAGAAATTTGATTCTAGCCTGAAAATCCAAAAATCATAGGCATCATAGTTGAGCCTGTGACCCTTTGCAAAATATGCTCCATCTTAGGCAAGGGGTAATTATATTTCCTAGAACACATGTTTAAATTTATGAAATCAACCCAATGTTTGATTTCTCCATTCTTTTTCCTAACAGGGACAAGATCAGTTATCTATTTAGAATACCTCAAAGGTATGATGATATGAGCATCAAGCAATTTTTTGACCTCCTCCTCCATGATGGGAATGAACATAGGATTGATCTACCTTATTTTCTATCTAAATGGTTTGGTATCCTCCTTCAAAGTTATTTTGTGATCAATAATTCTTGCATAATAAGTTTGCAAATAATCATACTTCCAAGCAAATACATCAACAAATTCCTTTAACAATTTGATATACATATCTCTTTGTTTTTCTGACAGACTACTAGACAACTTGACATACTTGGGATTTTCATTAGTACCTAGATTGCATTAGGTCAAATAAAAATTTTCATTTGAACCTCTCACTTTGACATCAACATCATTACTATAAAATGATCTCTCTAAAGGAACTAATCCCTTGGGGATATGATTTCTAGGAAACTAGACAATCTTGTGGTCTACAATCTTGTTCAAGAATTTATTATCATGAGGACTATTTTCATCATTTGGGTCTTGATCAATGTGAAGAGAAGAAAATTATTCTACTATTTCCAAAAATCTTTTTATCTCAAGATCATCTTCAAAAAATTTCCAATGTTTGACATTGTCAGGTATGGAAGGCCTATATTTTACTTCAACATCGTACTTGAGTTTAGGAGGTAGTGGAACATTAAAGTTAAAAGCAAAAACAACTAGGGAATCATCTAATGCATTCTCTTCTCTAGGAACAAAGGATATGTTGAAATCTAGGAAGAAATTATCAATAATATCCCATATCTCATTCCTATAAGTCCTCAACCTTGGATGTTTTTCCTAATATATATTTCTGATATGATGTACAATCATCTCTGTATCTCCAAAAAATGATAATTCCTCAATCTTCATATCTTTAGCAGCCCTCAGCCCCAAAACTAGAGCCTCATATTCAACAATGTTGTTTGTGGTTTCAAATTCTAACTTGAAAGACAAATTTATGAATTATTGAGAGGGGGAAATGAAAACAACTCCAACACCAACACTATATTTAGAAGATTCCCCATCAAAAAACAATTTCCAAGTTTGAGCGTCTTGTTTGAATGTTTCACATGTTGTTGGTGATGGATTTCTTATTTCCAGAGGTTGTTGAGGAAGATCAGTGAGTTGTAAAATGCTATATCCCAAATCAATGTCAACAACATAAATAGGATGGTTTCTGGGATTACCTTTATCACTAATAATATAAGACAACTGTGTGTATCTATATAACCTTTTGTGTTCACCCCCAAATACAGGTATGGTGGCATAGGAGAGGTCCGTCTACAATGTTCCTCCCAACCTCTTAATCCATGATCTGGACAATAACATCCCAAACTTCGGGGGAACATATTCAACTACTATATCCATGACTATAATATTCATGGGAAATTGAAAGAGAGTAACAACCAATCTTTAATCACCCCTAGGAATTTCACTTTCCTTGAGTCAAAATAATATAGATCATGATATGCTTTGGTGATTCCTAGACCCAGTTCATCCATGACAAATTTAGGCATTAAGTTATGGGATGCACTTGAATCCATCAAGAAATTGTGTAAGATCTTGTCATGTACATTGAATGAGGTATAAAAAGGAGGAGAGGATTCATCCCTATATTCCACTAAGGGCCCCAATATCACTGCATGTTTTTCATCTTGCAAATTCACTGAATTTGTTGAATGGGAAGAAAAATCAGACTACAACATTTTAGAAATGGACTTCTTGAAATTTTCATTCTTTATCAACTCTAAGAATGGGACAAGAATTTTAATCTTCTGAATTTCATTTTCAAAGTTAAAAGAAGATGGGGATTTCATAATTTCTTTTACTTCTTGGACAAGGGGTTTTAACCATAGGTTGATTATTTTGTTCTTCATTTTATTTCTTTGGTGCAACCATTGTTTTAGTAGAGGGGTTTGATTTTTTAGGATGAGTGGATGTAATATGATTTCCCTCTTTCTGTTTTGACCTCAAGTTGTACTTATTCTGATTTTCATTTGTTTTCTCTCCCTTAATTAACTCATTTAGTTGGTTTTTCATCAGAGACTCTTCATAAGCAAATTGAGTTAGGTGAGGAGAAGTAGATGTGTCTCCTAGAAAATGAATTTCTTGATCAAATTCCTCATTTTATCCTTCTTCATCATCAACCAGATTATTTTGAAGAGGGGTCTGAACCTTTTGATCATCTCTATTCCTCTGATCTTTTTGAAGAATTTGAGGTGCATTATTTTGTCTTATGAAATTGTTCCTATTTCCAAAATCTTGTGTGTTTCTATTGGATTGTCTCCCCTCAAGTTTCAATTTTTCCATTTTTGCAGAAAGTGACATGACTAACTTAGTCAATTCATCCACCTAAGGGTTATTTGTTGAAGCATCAGAAGTGGAAGCTTCTGCCTTTTTTTTCCTCCTATCCCTATCAGATTTGCCTCTTAATTTGTCTGCATCCAATATGTTTGATTCCACTTCTAGGGAAACATCTTGCATATTGGATATTGAAGTAGATCTTCTCTCTTAAAAAAAAAAAAAACGCAGGTTCAAAGGCACTAGCATAGGTTATTTTGGAAAAAGTTTCAGTGGGATTGATTTCAATAGGTATTTTATTATACATTTTGTTGAACCTTTTGGAAAAGTATGATATTGATTCACCTTCTTTTCTTTTGAGAGCACCAAATTCAATGATATAATACACAAAATCCTTTTTGTCACCCCAATGCCTTAAAACGGCATCATCAAGGGCTTCAATACCAACAATTGATCTAGGAGCTAAAATCCTAAGCTATTTTTTTCCTTCACCATCAAGTCTTTGTACAAAAACTCTCATCCAAACATCCTCATTCTCAATATTCATATTATAAACATAGCTATAAAAAGATGCAAGGTGTTCTTTTGCAGTGATATACTCCTCTCCTGTGAACTTGGGCATATAGATTAGGTAATATCCTATTGGGATGGAATTCATATGCTGAGGAAGCACCAGAGGGGTATACCTAGCAGCCACAATGGCATCCATTCTATTTCGAGGAGGATCAGATCCTGCCATTTTATTAGGGAAAAGTGGATTTTGAATTCTAGGAGAAGTGGGAGGTGGTTTGATAGGCAATCTCTTGTGTGTGTTGATTTGTAAGCCTGGTGAAATTTTATGATTGTAATCATTACTGCTATTGAAGACTCATGAGAGCTGTGATTTTCAGAATGTAATTCTTGTGTTTTATATATCTTCTTATTTGAATATATTGCATATTTGAGGATCAAAGGATACCAATGATTTATGGATCCCTAAGAAGTAGAGGATCTGTTGTAATTTTTTCCATTAGTCATTGTTTTATTCAAGTATTTGTTGATTTATTAAACTGAGAGGATATTTGTTTAGTGAACATTCTATCTTATGTTTTCCTTCTTCATTTTTCTATCTATCAGTATATGATCTTGTTGTCTTTTGAGAATATTTATTGCCTTCTATGAATAGAGTGTTTATGACTCCATTCCACAATGGTGTAGCCTATTGATCTGCATCTTGTTTCCCTCTCCTTTCCTTTCTCATTTTAACTGATCCACTCAATCTTAAACTCAATATAAACCTACAAAATTTTGATGGGTAATAGGCTTACACCTACAATAGTCTAGGTGTGACTTCTAGTGCTAACACCTTTTTCTACTTGAATGTGATGTATAAGAAATATCTTTGTGAGCTTTTGATATGTTGCATGAGAAAATTTTCTTGTGCAACATGTGTTGGAATATTCACCAATACTAAGAGGGGGGGTGAATCAGTATTGAGCAATTTTTACCATTTTTAACCTTAATAACACCATGTAAACATTAACCATTAAAAATTCCATTCATCATCACAAAAACTCATATACATAACACAATGTTTTTTATGTGGAAACCCAAATGGGAAAAATCCACACAATTCTTTTCTTATATAATGTTAAGATTACATTCATAGGAAGCACCAACTTTCAAGATTCTCCATAACCAACTGGAAGGAGGCACCAACCCCCTGATTTATAGGCACCAAACTAAAGGAATATCCAACTCCCTAATTTACCAGCATCATTTGGAAGGATCCACCAACCCCCTGGCTTTACCAGCTCCAATTGGAAGGAAGCACCCACTCCCTAAAACACATGCACCAACCTGCTGAATGAAGACACCAATATTATCAATTAATAACAAACTCAATAAGATATCACCAATACAATATCTTCATACACAGAGTACTTCTTACTTCACCTGCATGCTTCATTCCGTAGACAATCCTTCAAACCTTAGAACGCCTCATAACAACATTCTTGTTATGTAATCACTGAAGACAACATCCACTGATGGTAACATCCATTCACGACAATGTCCACTAACAGAACAATTCACTCATGAAAAATCACAAAAAAATCACAACTTCATAGAAGAGCATACAAAAGCATCACAACCTCATGGAAACATCATAACCTTCAAATACAATCCCAAAATCACTTATTAAATCTGCATAAAAAGTTTCTTAGAACTGTACCTCAAATATGCAAAATTGTAAGATTCACCACAAGATTAATTTTCCATTTCGGATTCTAAAACTTGGACCTCGTATATTAGGATTTTTTATCCATCTAATGCAACAAATGGAATTCAATTTGGACCTACCAAGCTTCATATATAATAGTTTTATCTCGAACACATGTTTGGGACTAGTTACTTGATTAGTCACAAAACTTAACTTCCAACATGTATAACTCCATACATGTAATGAATCATGATCTAAAACTTGTGCCCAATATTCTTTTATATATTCTCTAAAATTAATCCAACTTTTTCTTCTTGAGTCATCCTAAAAAACAAGTTATAGCGAAAATGGAAAGATGGCTCATTTTGAAGAAGAAAACACTAGTTGTAAAAACCTCAAATTCCACTGAGTATAAATCCAAACATGTAATGATTCAAGACCTTAAATTCGTACCCAATATTATTCACAATCTCTTATGAAACACATACAATTTTTTCTATATGAATCATTCTATAAAAAAAATTATATCAAAAATTCCAAGATGACCTTCAAAGAAAAACCCTAGAACAAATCTTCACAAGACTTCGTCTTCCTTTGGAATTTTTCCCTTCTTAAGAGAATCCCTTAGAATTCACTTGCACACCAGAAAGACACCCCAACACCTTGAGCACACCTCATAATTGATATCTTCATTGGTTGCAAAAAAATGTGAAATTCTATCCTATATTTATAGTAAATATATCCCCAAAAATTAGTTGAGTTGACCTCAATTTTTTGGTTGGGTTATTGGACAGAAAAATTCATATCTCCTCATTCATATGGACTTAGAAGGACTTCCATATACCATTATAAATTTCTTGGAATGATATTTTCAACCATGTAACTTGTGCTTCCATTTGATTTAGTTATGTAGGGTAAAATTTCCCTCAAAGATAGGGTATCCAAATTGAACATAAATAATAATTTCAACAATCTTGGACATATTGTGGGATCCATTTTTGTACAAATAAAAGCGGGAATGTGGAAAAAACCACATTTTTACTCATCTCATGAGGATCATGCTTAAAATACATTCCATAAGGGGACCACTTTGGAGTTACATATATTTATGTCAAGGCTCCTTCAAGGCACTTCAAGGCTTCTTCAATTGGACACATCATTACTTCTTCAAGTGCTTCTTCAATTTTCTTTGACATTGAATTGTCCTCATAGCTTGACTAATGCATGTTGGCTTCTCAAGGATTCATCAACATGTCTTCAAGGATTATTCTCTTGGATTCATGGCTTCAAGGATTCTTTACTTGGCTTCATGCTTCAAGGCTTCTTCACTTGGCTTCATGGCTTCAATACTCAAACAATATCCATTTTTCAGTTCCACATCATCATCATCATTGTTAAATCCTTATCATTAGTGCCACATCTTCATCATCACTTCCACTTTGACATCAATGACAACATTTTCTCAAAAATATCCCCCTTTTTCATTGATGGAAACACCTCCTGCCTTTTGGAGTGATGCATAATCACTCTATACATAACTTTATTTCTCACCCCCTTTGAAATCAATGGAAAATGGATCATTTTTTTTCTTATCATGTTACTCCCCCTATCACCAAAAGTTTGTTTCTCTCCCCTTTGACATCTGAGATAAATAATTTATTCCCATATGGAATTTCATGGTTCTCTTTCTTATTCGATTTCTCCTCATATCTTCATGAATTCATCCATTGTCATTTAACTCATTTTTTTCTCCCTCTTTCATCAATGGTTCCTTTTTTTTACTATAATGCTATCTTTGTGAGCATTATTCCTTTTTGACAATAATCCCCCTTTAACCATACTGACTCATCCTTAGAATGGGCCATTTCTTAAAGATTTCTGAAGTAGTTCCCCCTATGCTCCTATATGATTTACCAATACAATGTCTTCTTATCTGTACAATAATTTGTTTCCATTTCTTTAGTCTTCCTTTCCTACTACTTAGACTCCCCCTCAACATTAACCAAGATATTGGGAGTCTCTATGCCAAATTGTTTAGAATAATATATAATGTTGCTCTGTTGCAGGATCATCATTTGTAATCATGAAATATTCCTCTTTACTTGTATATTTATTATTGTTACTAATATTTTCAACTCTTTTGGGTACATCCTTGGAGAATTATCCATTGACATATTCTTCTTGTTTTTGTTTTCTTCTCCAAACCTTCTTATATTTGATATGAGCATTTTCTTTCATAGAAGACTCCATCATGCTTCTACAGTACTGAGTTATGTGTCCATAGTTGTAGCATTTGTAACATTCAACATTATTGTAGATACATATATTCCTTACTTGATTATTTCTTACATAATCTCTACAGTCTATAGCCTTATGTCCAAAAGTGTTGCAAGAAAAACAATAACCAGGAAAGAAACTTTGATACTTGGGAGAAAAGTGTCTTGCTTGAAATGGAGGTCTTTGAGAGGAACCTACCTAGAAGGTGGTGGTTGGTTGTTGTTAGTGTAGACCATATTATCTAGAGTATGATAGGAATGTGCTCCATAAAACCTCTATGCTCAAATGAGGTATTCAACGTACAATGCTAAAGGAGTATGTTGAGAGCCTGTAATAACTAGAAAAAAAATTATAAGTTAGAACCATTTTAAAAAAAGGTCAAAAAATAGTCAAATTACTATCCTCATCATCATTTCATGTGAAAGTTATTTTAGTGCAATGAAAAAGTGGGTGTGTCGTAAGGATGATTTTTTTTACGAAGTGCAATGTATTGCATGAAAATTAACTTTCATGTGATGTATCGCATTGGAAAAAACATTGTAAACATGAGACATCGCATCGAGATAATAATTAATCCATGTGATGTGTCACATGGAAAATGCTTCTATGTGATGTATCGCATGAGGAAGAATTTTGGAAGTTTGTGACAAGCCTCGGTCCATCTGACTGTGTGTATAAGAAATATTTTTTTGAGCTTGTGGTATGTCGCATCAGAAATTTTTCTTGTGCAACATGTTGTAGCGATAGAAAATTTTGAATATGTAACAAAAGGTGGAGGCAAATAATTTCCTGAAAATTTCCTTTGTTGTGTGGATAAATGTTTTTGAAGATGTGAAATGTTACAACTAAAGAAAAATGTGTGTGATATTCACTATATAGTAGGAAAATAATTTACATGAAAAACAGAAAAGGGATAAGATTATTTGTGAGATGGGACATGCAATGTATCATAGGTAAAGTAAAATCTTGTTTGAAATTCATCGTATCATGTGGGAAGTGAAATCTTATGTTACACAGTGCAATGACACAAAGTTTATGAAGTTGGGAAAAAGGAGCAAATTTGTTGCAAGTATCTAAAATAATTTCGAGAAATAAACAAAAAAATGGGAAAGGGTAAAGATGAAATCAAATAAAACTTCAAGTATCTTGATAGAGTCAAAATAAAAATAAAAATAAACAAGACAAATTCCATAACCAACAAAATCTACAATGTTAAGACATTTTTCGTGAAAAATCAAAGGTTCAACAAAATAGGAGGGGCCCCATGATATTTTATCCTCCAAAAAGTACTAAAGTCAAAAATAATGTTGGGGGGTTATCACTAACTCAAAAATTGGTGACACACTGAGTGAATCCATGAATCTCTACATGAAAAACTTAAGAGAATTATTGGTTTTGTAAAAAGAAGAAGATTTTACCTTGATGAAGCATCAAAACTCATCTCATTAGGTCTCATTGTATCTTGACCTTCAGATACTATAGATGAGTTCCAATTTCCAAATTGAGTAGATTATTGGTTATGTTTACAAGGAAAAAACATGAATTCCATTCCCTGGCATAGTCTTCCCTTAGAGGAAAGTGCAGTATCACAAGGTAGTTACACAAAACAATTGCTGAAAATTTCAAGCCAATTGTTCTATTTCTTTGGTATTGATCCATTGCTAGTGAGAATCCATAGACCTAGTGAAGTCAATCAAATATAATAGGCCTTTATATACTACTATAAAATTTGCATGGCCTTGAAGAAGATACTTGCATGTCCCACATGATCTGAAATGTCTTTCCTAAGCCTTTACCTTTAAACTTATTCTCTTTTTTATTTTATTTGAGAGAGAGGTGGATGAGGGATTTTAGTCATCCTTTAAAGGAATGTGGGATGATACTTGTTAATGATAATTTATTATATATACCCATTTTATGATAAGCCTCTTCCTTATGTGCAATACCTTGGATACTCCATAAGATTATGGGTTAACATCATCCATCAATTAAATATGAGTGAGTATAACCTCAAAAGTAAACAATGGTATGTCCATAACGAGGTCTAATTTAATAATAACTGGCCATTGTTCAGGAAACATTGATCCAGGGGGATCTCGGTGGCCACTCACCTATTCCAATTGGCTCAAAATAGTTTTTTTCCAACTTACTATTTTTAGCAGTTTTTCGTGTCCCAAACTTTCAGGGCCATTTTGAGGGCCTAAACATTTTTTTCCACAATAGGGATATTTAGTGATAAAAAATGGATCTTATTGAGCCTACAAAATTCATCTCCTCTTCTATACATTTCCAATGAGCTATTATGCGCCCCAAACGAAGATCATATGCCAAAGTTATGCCCCCGGGAAGTTGATAAACCAAACTACCGAAAACATCGTCCACAAAACTGTTGGATTTTCATCTTCCTAGGTTAGGGTTTTGGATTTATTTATGTTAAAAAGGAATTTGGAGCCTCATTGTAAGAAACCATCTTCTTGCGAATGAGAGTATCCATCACATCTCTTCGCATAGATAAGCTGCAACCATTCTAGCAAGTCTTTCACTCTGTAATTTTACAGTTCTGTACATTTCACTAATTAATAGAAATTGTGAATTATTGTATATTTGTGCCTCTTGTTATATACATATGATATATATTTTTTATATTATTGGATCTCTTGCAATATATTAGTACATTTCTTTATTGTATCCCCTCTCATTTCGTGTCGAAAATAATCCAGATCAGTGGTATCAGGGCAGGCTTCTCTTGACCATTTTTCAGTGCATGTCCTCGATGAGGTCAAAGTATAGAAAGGTGGGTATAGAGCTTGTATCTTTTGAGTACAATATCTCTCACACTCCCAATAATCCCTCCATGGCGGAATAAAATAAAAAATATGGAGCAGAAGATTATATTAATATGTTGCTTGAGCAAGCTCTCATGCAATAGAGGGACGAAATGATGGAGAATTTTTCCCACATCCTTCAACACCTACCAATAAAAATAGGTGCATCTTCATCGGTACAAGTTAATTTTGATAAATTTGAAGGTTAGATAGATGCAGATTCCCTAGAAAACTGGTTACATTTGCTAGAAGGTTATTTCTTTGTTCACAATTGTTTCGATAGGGAAAATATCACCTTATCACTCCTTAAGGCTCTCCCCCATGTCAAATAATGGTGGGAAACTTATTGGGAGAAAATTTCCATTGAGGAGTATGGAATATATGGGGTCGAGCCCACTTGGGATTTTTTTTGGATGTGGTTAAGGAACAATATTACCCTGTTGGTAACTATGAAGACTAGTACATGAGATGGACCACACTGTGGAAAGAGAGGCGATAAACCGTGCCAGAGTTTACAAATAATTTCCATACTTTGTGCACCAAGCTGGGTATCAAAGACTCCAAGAGACATCTGGTTCTAAAATACCACGGGGCTCTGCACAGGTACATCCAAACCGAAATGGATTTTCTGGACATCTCATCACTAGGATCTACCTATCGATATGGTGTCAAAATCAAGTAGAACTTTAGGCACCAAAACAAATGGGAGTTTGGGTCTGAAAATATGAAACAACTAAAGTATGATAAACACGGCCCTAACAACCAACCTTTATAAAACTAGTCCAAGCCACAAGAAAATAAGGTTAACAGAAAGACGAAGAAGGATACTAGAAAGTGGTGTGATTTCCACATAATCCCCTAGCACAACACTGATGAATGTCGCTCAAAATAATCATTCATGACTAAGATAAAATAAAAGGATCCAAACCCTAATTCAGAATTTGATTCAGAAAATAATGGGAGAATACATATCATCAACGCATACCCCACTACTAATGTCGTGACTGCAAAAATTCAACCAAAAGAACCGGCATATATTGAAGAGGGGGACTGACCTTTTCATTCAAATATGTGGGTGAAGGGGACCCAACTGCATTTTATTGTTGATTGCAGAAGCCTAAATAACCTCATCTCAGCAGAGGTCATCAAACAGTTGGGATTTTCGACAACACCACACCCACAACCATACAACATCGGGTGGCTTCACCAGGGATGAGATCTCTCTGTCAACCAACAGTGTCAATTATGATACGATATCCAACACTTCAAGGATGAGGTATTATGTGATGTTTCCTCGCTAGATGTATGCGATTTTATTTTGAGCTAGACTTATATGTGGAAGCGCCATGTTATTTATGAGTCTCGACCCCGTAGTGTCATTGTTACTCTAGGGGTTCATCTCTACAGGATACTAGAGGTAGATTCAACTAATTTCCCACCAAAACAATGTTGCAGGGTAATCTCTCATACTGCAAATTTTATCCTCTTCACAATATGTTCAAAAGGTGAATAGAAGGACACTGCAACCACTGCAGCCTTGGCCCAAGACCTTTCTATCCAACAAAAGAAGATTGCAGAAGAGAAAGAAGATGTTGTTTCTTCACCTACAATGATACCTACACATTTCCCAATCAAGCCAAGATACAACAAGTTGGTTTAAAAAATTCAATCCCACCATTAACGGGTTTGTGACCGTCTTCAACAAGCGAAGCAACACAACTTCTCCAACAAGGCAAGAAACTCACCAAGATTCAAATTCAGCAAACATGTTCCCATCTCCCCCGATAAATAAGCACAATGGAGACAATTTATTCCTAAGGAGGGAGGATTGATCCAGTAGAATCTTGGTGTCCACCCACCTATTCCAGCTGGCTCAAAACATTTTTTTGGTAACTAATATTTTTAGCAGTTTTTTGGGTCCCAAACTTTCAGGGCCATTTTGAGGGCCTAAACGATTTTTTTACTCTATTGGGCACATCAATGATGTCCAAAGGATTTTATGCAGCCCCAAAAATTATTCTCCTCATTTATACCTTTCCAACGAGCTATCGTGAGCCCCAAACGAAGATCGTATGCCAAAGTTACGCCCTCGGGAAGTTGATACACCAAACTACCCAAAACGGGGTCCACAAAACTGTTGGCTTTTCATCTTTCAGGGTTATGGTTTTGGATTTTATTTATGTTAAAAATTCCTTTGGATCCTCATTGTAAGAATCCATATTCTTGTGAATTAGTGTACCCATCACATCTCTTCTCAGAGATAAGTTGCCTCCATTCTAGTGAGTCTTTCACTCTGTAATTTTACAGTTCTGTACATTTCACTCATTAATAGAAATTGTGTATTATTGTATATATGTGCCTCTTGTTATATACATCTGATATATCTGTGTTACATTATTGGATCTCTCTCAATATCTTATTATATTTATTTATTATATATCTTCTCTCATTTTGTGCCGAAAATAATCTGGATCAAACATTCCACCACAAAGTGTGTGTCTCAAATACTAGACTGAGGTAAGGAGTAAGGCAGTAACCCTAGTCTATTTTTTATTATTTCAAGAGTGGATTTTCATGATTCCAACCAGTTTCATTCCATGTCATTGAAATTAGTAGAATGTTAGCAACATGCATCTATTTCTAAAAGGAATCAATCAATGCATTTTTGAAAGAGGAACTAATCAAGAAAATAAAACAACTCAAAGTAAAGAAACCAAATCAATAACTCAAATAAAACAAACAAACAAACAAACAAAAATGAGTAGAATTGGAAAGTAGAGTTAAAACTTGAAAAAATATATTATTTATGTATAATTCAATTGTCCAGATAAGAACTAACTAAAATATATTCTTATAACTTGACCATTTATAGAAAGTATTTCTACTTCTCCTTCGATATTCTACAATCTATATGTTCTTAGGTCAAGCATTTCCACCACCAAGTAAGGATCAAGACACAACTATTGGAATTTGGAATGTTTCCCTTTATCTTCATGTCTTATCCCATTTCAATACCAGGTCTCCCACCTAAAAGTCCTTATATCCCATATACTTCTTATTGAACCATCTCTTGATATTTTGTTGATGAAAAAACAAATCTTCTTTTCTTTCTCTCTCTTATTCAAGATTAAGTAGGGTATCAACCATTCTTTGCATAACTGGGAAACTCTACCCACACGAGGTTTGAGATAATTGAAGAGAAGACAAGAAGACATTTATGTGAAAGATGGCTTCTTTCCTATATACAAGGAAGTAACGGGATATCCCTAGAGAGGATTTAGGAGTCATTGTGTCTACCCAGAGAGAATTTGATAAAGTTTTGTTCAAGTTCCTTTCATGGTAAAGTATGGCTCATTTCAAGATATAGATCAATATTTTGTATTGGATTTAACTATGTCATTTCCCCAGGGGTAGTAGTTAGTTGCATATCTTAAAATGATCTTTTTGTCTGGAAAAAAAAATTAGTTAACTTAAAGTAAGAAAAAGATGTAGCATTATTGAAAATGAGAGTAGTTGGCACACCAAACCTAATAATACGAAATTTAATTACAACCTCTTCATTTACCTTTGTTAGGTTCCAGAA
This sequence comes from Picea engelmannii, assembly GCA_009831015.1. Lineage (NCBI taxonomy): Eukaryota > Viridiplantae > Streptophyta > Pinopsida > Pinales > Pinaceae > Picea > Picea engelmannii. The sequence goes on along the minus strand of ML785625.1, from coordinate 225,439 downwards.
ATTTAATTACAACCTATTGATTTACCTTTGTCAGGTGAACATCCTCTATCTTCCTTGTGAAATAATCAGTTGCGGTCAAGATATATCGGTGTTGTCTTGAAGAATGGGGATTGATCTTGTCAATGATTTTCAATTCTTATTTCTCAAATGGATCTTCAACAACAATGGGATGCAAAGGGACAACATGTTTCTTCTAATGGGAAACAAACTTTTGACAACTCTTACACCTTCATGCATAAGTGTGTTTATAATTGAAAACTATAAGCCAATTATGACCAACTCTTAGTATTTTATGTGTTGTAGTTTCACTAGAAAAGTGTCCTCCTACTAGTTCATGATGTAATTCTAAGAGGATTTTTTGAACATCCTATTTATCAAGGAATATGAGGAGTACACCATCATAATTATTTCTAAACAAAATGCCATTGATGTGCTAGTATTGGAAATATCTAAGCCTCAAGGCTCTCTCTCTTTTGGATGTTAAGTGATCAGGACATGTCACATGTTGCAATATGTGTTGTTTAATATCAGTGTACCAAGAATAATTTTGGGTAGAAACATAGAGAACTTCCTATGTTTATAATGACATCTCATTCCCAACCTTCTTCATGTAAATCAACGGGGTCAATTTCTTCAACTACTAATTTGTAGAGACCCTATCCTCTAAAAAAGGTGGTAAGTTTGGACTTGAGATCATATTATTGTATGACGGTCATCTAGTTCCCTCTACGTTCTTTGAGTTCCTTCTGGACAAATAATGAATTTACTACTGGGTGAGGCACTATCACCTTGGTGTGAATTTTTAGTATGTAGGGCCTGAATTGTTTAATTTCTTTGTAAATAACAAAGGCCTTCTTATCAATTTCTAGATAGTTCAAATAATCCCATTTCATACTAGTGATCATAAAATAAATTGGGTATTCATCCCCTTCATCATATTTCTAGGTGAGCACTGCTACAAGGGAATGGTCAGAAACAAATGTGTATAACGATAAGTCCTTGCTAAATTCTAGGATATACAGTGTTGGGGATGTTTTTATCACATCCTTCACTTTATCAAATGTGTCCTTTTCAATAGAAGTCCATTTGAACTGGGAATCATTTTTTATCATCTATTAAAGAGGTTTGATTATTTCTACAAATTTGGCTACGAATATTCTCACAAAGTTTATATTTTTTAAGAAAGACTACATTGACTTATTTTTATTGGGCATAGGAATCTAAATTATGGATTTTGTATGTTCAAGATCTATAAAAAACCCATCTTTTGAGATTACATGCCCAAGTAGATTCCCTTTTGAAATAGTGATATGCTATTTTATGGGTTCATATATATACTATAGTTTCTACATCATTTGGAAACATGTTTAAGGTGTTGAGGATGGTATGATATCTTCTTTGAATAGACTATCACATCATCAAGATACACCACAAAATTATGACCAATTATACCCTTAAAATCTATATCCATAACACATTAGAAATTTCCCCTCGCATTTATCAATCTGAAGATAACAAAAGGCTCCCCACTTTATGTGAAAATTGGTCTTTAATCAATCATATTTGGCTACAAGAACTTGATTGTATCCTGAAAAACCATATAACAAAGAAAGAATTTATGACTCCAACATGAGCTGAAGTATCTGTTCCATTGGAGGAACTAGATATTTTTCCTTTTTAGATGCCTGATTTAAGTTCTAAAATCTATGCAAATCCTAATTTCCCTTGATTTTTTCCTTACAGGAACCAAATTAGAAACATGTGTTGAATGATGTATCTTGAATATAATCCTATAATTCAGGCTATTTTTCTATTATTTGTGTATAAGTGTCTCAAGTGTAGGATTTACCTTACAAATATTTTTATTGAAAAGGATTCACACCTTCCTTGATAGGTATGACATGCTAAATGATCCAAGTTTCATAGGTATTGAGGTCTTTGTATGTTAAGGAAAATACATCTCTATATTTTATGAATAACTGAATGAAGGTGGATTTTTATTATTCAGTACATCATGTCCCTTTAAAAATAGGATTTCATTTAAATTTATCTCTTTCATTATTTCACGTGTGTATGGTCTTCTCATGTTCCTCATCATTAATGAGAATTTCCTTAAAGGTCCATCATCGGTAAGAAATTGTATAGTCTGGCATGGATGGCCTAAAAATTAATTCAATAGAAAATCCATTATTCAATAGATTAAATACTAATGATGCATTAGCTACAGTGTCTGCAACAACATTTTGTGAAAGAGGGATAGAAGTAATTTTAAATGTATCAAAATAATTAATCAACTTTCATACCTCTTATTTCTATCCTTTAAGATGTGGAGATAGACAGTGTATATAATTTTTTACCTATCTGACAATTATTTTAGAATCACCAAAAAATTTAAACATATTACCTTGATATAGATAGATTTCTTCAAGCCTTAAACCAAGGCCTCATATTCAACCATGTTAATGGTGCATTCAAATTCTTAATATCATGATATTAGATTTTTCCACTTTAGAGGATCTATTAGAATACAACCTACATGTTGATCTACATTCATTGATCAACGTTAGTACATACACATCCATCCTTATTATGTTTCCCTTGTTTTTATTTACTCCTCGTATTTTCTTTACGTAGTGGTTTTCCCGTTTCAAATGAAGGTTGCAGGTCAGGATACTATCAAATTCCCAGGTCCACAGACCCACAATCCTTTGTATATTTACTTAGTCATTTTCCCCCTCTTGCAATCCCAACACTTAGTCATTTTTCAAGTGATGCGGGAGTCCTATTGTGGGAGACCAACACATCCATGTCCCGTGAATTCCCATGTTTTTTGTCCCACAGTCGTGCAACACTCAAAATGAAATTTTTATCTTTGTTTCCTCCAAATTTCACCCTTCACCTTTTCTATACTTAGTTGTTTTTTTTAATGCAGATGCAGGACACATGTCTTTCCACTTACCTTTTTCCCTCATCCTTGTGTTTCGTAACCCACATTCCTTCATTCTACAAAATTACCATTTTATCCTTCATGACCCATATAATGTCCTCTTCCCATAATTAGTATATTTTCTAATTGCAAATGTGGGAGCCATCCCCTTTCACCTTTTTCATTCCCCATGTCTCATGTCCTGCATCTGACAATCCCACATTAACCATATTGCACTCTCCATTCTCCTTTTCACACTTTCATACTTAACCATTTTTCATCCTCCACAAAATCACATCACCTTTTCTCGACGACATTTATTTCCCCTCACCACGTCATTCGAAACTTGTGCAGACATAATATCATTATGAAAGTGGCGAAGATTTCGTAAAGCTTTGTAATAAATTGTAAATCTTACCGTGCAAGATAAAAAAAATTAAATAAGGGATATGGTGGTTAATAATGAAGGAAATACATGTTAAATTAAATAAAGGATTAATATTCCATGTTGTGAAAAATTATATTGATAATAGAACCACCTATTGCTAAGAATAAAAAGTAGTGTAAATAATGGAAAGTAGGAGAAAATAGTTGTATTGTGGAGATATGTTAAATACTCTCAGACATGAAAACCACAAGTTCCTGTGGGTGCAGGCTTACAAGTGGTATAAGTTTCTCCCTCCCATCAAGAAGAAAACAAACTAGGTTTGGACCTCAGGCATAGCTCTAGATAGTTGTGTACCCGAGGTGACGGATTTCAAAGATATAGTTCTTTGGTGTGAAGAAAAAATCGATACAGAAAGAAGAATAATTCAAGTTCGGGGGAAACAGTCTATATCCTTGGCTCCTCCATTTTTCAAAAGAAGTATACAACTCCCAAAAACCACCATGCAGTTCAAGGGTGAAGAATCCAGTGAACTCCTCAAGGAACATAGAGAAGGAGAAGATCTCCTCGAAAAATATTTGGCCAACCCAAGAGCTAATACCAATGTCACTAATATTGAGGTAAGTTCCTTAAATCATACCTACAAGGAATTTTCCTGGTTGTTTTCTTGTTTAATTGGTTTGGAATCCTCGGCCTTTATGCCATAATTATTTTTTTATATTCTCCATTTTATTGTGCATGAAGACGTCTTAATTGACTAGGGCCACATTATTTCCAATGAAATTTCATTTCAATTGGGTGGTCTAAAAAGGACCCAAAAAAATTGCATTACTTATTATTTGATTTTATTCATAGCCTGCTTCCATGTTTTTAAAGACTTGTTGATGGAAATAAGTGTCAACTTCAAGGTAGAGCCAGTCTCTACTTGATATCTAGCTTTATGGAGACACAAGGATCAATATTATTTCTACCTAGTCCACAACAATTTTATCTCGAAATTTAAAAATTTAATCTTTGTCCTTAACACATCAAGACTATCATTTGAGGTTGCCTCCTTTCTCTTGAAGAAATGAATTTTTTAGACCACAAAGGATTTCAATGTTATTAGATTATTCAGTTTCCAAGAGAAACCCTTTTTACTCCCTTTATATGTATTTGAAAGACACTTCGTTATACAAGAATGTATATGGTATAAGTATTGGGCACACTTCTTTAATGAAAAAAGAAAAAAGTAGTTCATCCCATTGCCATGGAGATTTGGAGAAGTTTTTGTAAATCATATCTCCAATTTGGATGGATTTTTAGGACAATTTGACCAACTTGGCTTAAAATAAGTTGAATGTGTCGAGGGTTTCGACCCTAATTATCTATTCACTGCACACATTACCCTGGTGCGATATTCCTCCTATTTCACTAAGTATGAACACTTTACGGAAGGGGGAGGGGATAGTCAAAACCTCCCTGAGACATCACTTGATTAATCCCTGAATGATATAGAAGAGTTAGCTAGCACTAATGAGTATTATCAACAAAAAGGTACAAAAGTAACAAAAAAATATCCCAATTCTCCCAATTTTTATCAAAGATGTACCCAAACAAAAACAAAACCAAGGAGTAGCACTCTGGAGACAAGGAAAACATCTACCAGAAACTCAGATGATGGTGGTGATAAAGACCCTATGAAGAAAAATCTTGAGAAATCCCATGTTGTGCATACCTCTTCTAAGAGAAAGAGAGAGACCCAGAAAATAAGACTGGAAATACATGAGATTGAAGAGGGCACCTGAGAAATTGATGTAGATGAAGTTATTGAATAGCTTATTTGGTCAGAACGAGGATTGTTGGAAACCCAGGAAATTATTGAAGTTGTAGTCACTCAAAACCAAAAAATATTTTAAGAAGACTCTGTAACACTTCACCACACAACCTACAATAGAAATTCCAAAAATATGTTAATAGAGAAAGTTAACATGAAAAACAAGAAAGTGTCTGAAAATGGAAATCATAAATTGATTTCCATAGGGTTGCACCTTCAAAAATTGTACATTTTCATGAGGAAACTGGAGAAGCGTTAAAGGAATCCATTTGTAATATTGAAAAATAAAATTTAATTTCAAAATAAAAAATAAATGAATTAGAGACAACTCTGATTTCAAAACCGTTGTTTGATCAGTCATTAACCACAATTCAACCAATTCTTACCCTAGAGGACCTCCCAGAAACTAGTAGTAAGTTGAAAGGTTCATCTAGTTTTTTGTTGGCAGTGAAAAAGTATTTTGGAGATGGAATTCAAAAAATTATAGACTCAATCCAAGAAATTTGGGATCTAGCACAGATCTCTACTAGATTTTCTACGAGGATAATGCATTTCAAAGAATATATCCATAAGGATCTAGATAATGACAAAGGTTTTACAAGGAGGTTGTGGGAATATTTGCGGCCAAAGTTTCAAGTTTAAGTGACACCCAAAGAATAGAACATAACCTTCCCTCTAGTATTTGAATGAAGCAAATCAATGCAAGTTGGCTGAAAATAATTACAAGTTTAAGGGAAATGTTGAATGAGTTGAATGTTGTGAAAAGTAAAAGAGGTGACATTTTTCTAAATCTCGTAGATCTTAGAAAAGAAATCTATGGCCCAAATTTATTAATGGACACAATAATTTTGTCTAAAGATAAATTACTATAACAACTTGAAACATTAAAAGTTTCATGGGCAAGTGAGTTCACCGAATCAATAGAATTCTCTAAAGATGAAGTCAAAAGGTGGATAGTCCAATACATTAACAAGAATGATAATATTGAGGACACATTTCACCAACTAAGTATTGAATTAAGAGAAAGGGAGAATGAATTTTTTGAGATAAAAACCAATCATGAAATAATGGTTTTGTGATGAGGGAATACATTGAATAATGGTTAAGAAGATATTTGGTTAATATCACCGAGAAAGATCAACATGAAGTAGTTACAACAATTATGCCACCTATAGCATAACAACATCTACCTATAAAATACATTCCAACAAGCAAGTAAAGGGTAAGAATATTTCCATCATAGTAAGTCAAGTAGTAAACTTATTCCTACCCTTGCCATATTTTCTCCTGTAGTCATTTGTCATTTCACCTTCTTTGTTCTCAGTAACCTGTGAAACCCAATGCTGATCCTTGACTATTTATATTTTTTCTTCCAAGTTTCCCTTTCATTTCATGGTCCGCAACATCCCCATCCAAGTCCTGTTTAAAGGAAAAATGCAATCTTTTATTTGTATTTCAAGACAATACTCTTTATTTATTTAAAGACATATTTTTTTTAGGTTCCCGGACAACTAATTTGGGACATAAAATATTCATATCTCAATAATTTGAATTTAAGAATGAGATTTCATATGTGAGTCTATCAAAATATTATTTTTGTTTAATGAAATCATCATTTAAATTTCTTTTCCATATGCGATCCATATTGTCTTTTCACTTTTGTTGAATATTTTGTTCTAGTTTGATGAATGTGGAAATGGTCTTATTTTATTGCATACTCTTTTCGTTTACAATATTGTAACATATTGTAAATATTTACTTTATACAAGATACCTAGTCCTTTCTCAGGTATTATTTGCATGTGAATATTTGTTTCAAGAATAAGCATGGTCCTTACTCAAAAAAATTATTTTCTATTTTATGTTATTTGAAATAGAGGAGTACCACCTCTTTAAAAATGGAGGGGGTTTTATCCTCATGAGGTTGAATCAAATACCATAAAATAATCTTTCTGATCAACATTTTTGGTGACCATAATAGGGATAACAAAAGGTCGGTTTCGTAGATCAAAAACGTAATGACTCTACCTAAACCCAACCAACCCAAAATACAAATTGGATTAAGAGATAAAATAAGTATCTTGTACCAATTATATAACCTATAAATTACAATAGAAAGGATCCATGCCATACTAAAAATAACTTTGGAAGTTCTTTCCCAAGAAGAAGAAAGATAAATAGCCTTGATACAAAGAAGATAGTTGTGAATTCAAGAAAAACTAGAATCATATAAGGGTCCATTAACAAGAAGTAAAAGTAAGAATATTTCCACTCAAGAAGTTTCCCAAAGTTCAAGATCTTAAGAAAGTGAAATACAATTCCCAAATTTCAAGATCTGAAGAAAGAGAAATACAATTTGTTTCATGGGTGACCGAGAAGAACAAAGAAAAAAATTTCCCAATGAGGAAAGGGATAGAAATAATAGAAAAAAAAATCAAATAAGAAGGTTTAGACCCAACCCACTTAATCTACATGAAGAATAACACACATTGAAACCCCTACCTCAAGGAGTTTTTCATGTTTTTTCAAGTGACGAGATAATGGATCCAAGAATACATATGGATCATTTTTTAAATATCTGTGATATTCATTTGATTGAACCTGATGATGAAGTGGTCATATTTTTTGTACAAACCTTGGTAGGTATGAATGGTATATTTCCTTCCCTGCTCAATCAATTGGCTCATTTGATTATTTAGAAAGAATTTTCATGACTATGCATGCACCTCCTATTTCATAGCATACTTTGCTCACTCAATTTACCCAAATCCATCTCAAAAAAGGAGAAAGAATCGAGGATTTTAATTTATGATTATTTAAGACATTGAATGAAATCCTAGAATAGCAATGACCAAATGATCCTATCATATTTGGATTTTAAGAGAATGACATGCCTTCAACTATGAATTATGCAATCAAATCTTCACAAATAAATGATATACATGTGGAAATCTAGAAGGAAATAGAAATGGAAGAATACATTTTAGAGACCAATGTTGATCCTAAAATCATTCTTGGAAAAATCCAAAGACAAATGACTATCCTGTCCATATCACCTCAAGGACCATCTACTTCAATAAGTTCTAATAATCAAGCAATTGGGGGAGGAATTATTCAAGGGGTTCCCCCTAATGTTAGGAATGATCCTGGAGCTTCGCAAGAAACAAGAAAAAATATAGAAATGGATTAGATGACCAGATCAATAATACAAATGGAGAATGAGATTACTAGACTCGGGAGAGGTGAGAATCTCGTTCCATCAAATCTGAACATGAGAGCTCCATTACAAGATCAGAGAATAGAAGATGACAAAATTGAAGAACATAGACCAAGAGCACCGAGGGCTCCAAATCCAAATGTTGTTGTGCTAGAAGAAATTGTAGAAGAATAGAATTATAAAAACTTTGATCAATAAATAGATGTTAACTAAGATTAAATTTTGGAGTCAGTAAAAATGGATGAAGGATCATCATATTTTTATATATTTTATGAACAAGAAGATCCTGAGATTTCATAAGATAATGTTTTCAATACTAGAACACAAGTAAATAAATCCAAAACAAGGGAACAACCTGAATACGAAAAGAAAAAATCTAATTCTCCAAACACAACAAAACAACAACTAGTTGTTAATCAAACAAATACTCCATAAAAGAATTATAATTTAGTTGATGGGATAGCCAAGCTCAAAATAACTTTACCATTCATGGAGGTAGTTAAGATACCATAAAAAAGACAAAAAAAATTGAAGATACTTGATGATACAAATTCAATAATAGAAGCAAGTGTGATGAATACAAAGCAACAACAAAATGTTTCATCAATAAGACCAAGGGGAAAAGTCCCACCATTTTACATATACATAGAAAATCCTGATTTCACATTACACAATTGTCTAGTTGATAGTTGAGCTACTAACAACATTATGCCACTTTTTATCCCTCGAGATGTTTCATGTTGTTACTAGAACAATGTTGAAGCACCCCAGGAGATAAAACTAGGGATGCGTCTTAAATACATATATGTAGCAAGGTAAATTATGCTAAATTTATTAAGTTTCTCTCTCTCTCTCTCTCTCTCTCTCTCTCTC
>ML785625.1:192774-210193 GCA_009831015.1 Picea engelmannii | reverse complement strand
CATATGAGGGTCCTCCAACTTCGTAAGGCCATAACTCTCAAACCGTGAGGAGTTATGTGACGTTCCACATACCACCAGAAATGGAATGACATGTAATATCCATATAGAATAGTATTATATGAAAATATATCATAACTCATACCATTATCCATCAAACAAACTTGGGTCCATTACCCAAACCTGGGGTCTCCAACTTCTCGTGGCCATAACTCTCTAACAGTGAGGAGTTATGTGATGTTCCACATACCACCAGAAATGGAATGAAAATCACTATCCATATAGGATATTTTACCTGACAAATTAATTTTCATTCATCTCATTATTCCACAATTAAGCATGGGTTCTCTTACTCTGCAAAGTGTCTTCCGGTGAGGGCTTTCACCATAAGGGGACCACTTTGGAGTTCATCCATATTTACTTCTTATCAACCATGACAAGACAATAATGAGTCATCTCTACATAAAACAATATTGGGTCCATTACCCAAACCTTTGTGCTGCGGGAATTTCTTCAAGGGTTGGCATCATTGACAACCAACCTTAATCAACAATCTCCACATCATACTATTGAATTTTGGTAGTCCATTTAACCCTTATTCCCTCACTATCAAGCTGTGTGAGAATATTATTTATACCACAGGTGGGTACATAAGCCAATATTTTAGAGTGCAATATGTAATATCTAAATTATGTCAATTCTTTGACCAAAGATTGATCTTGTTTCTCCAGGATACTATTTTAGTTCATCATTTCTCAAGGCCTTGCTAAAAAAGGATATGGGATACTCCTAATTTTCTTCATTTTTCTACAACAACAAGGTAGTTATGGTATATTATGAGGAAAAATATAAAAGGATGAATTGCTTATCATAATTCAGGCTAACCAGCATTAGATACTTTCCCAATGCCTCTTTGATCTGATGAAAATAATCTTTAGCTTCAATAGTGCACTTGACTTCATGATATTTCTTTAACATGTCAATGATATGTTTTACCATTTCAGAAAACTTTTTGATGAACCTTCTCATAAAATTAATCTTACCTAGGAAAGGTTGTACTTATTTCTTGTTTCTAGGCACAACAATTTCTTTGATTCCCTCCACCCTTTATGAATCTATCTTCACTCCTTCCTTAGATACTATATGGCCTAGAAGTTTTCCTTATTTCATGGTAGAATAAGACTTTTTGGGATTCAAGGACAAGCCAAATTTTATGCATTTCACAAAGGTCCGTCCTAAATGCTTTATGTGGTCTTCATCTGTCTATGAGAATACACTCATTTCATCAAGGTATATAACAATGAATATGTCTTTCTCTCCCACAAATGTTATGTCCATAGCTCTTTGAAATGTTGCAACTGCATTTATTACACCAAAAGGCATCTTATCATACATGAAAGTCCCCTAAGGCATTGTGAAGGTTGTTTTATCTTTACCTTCTAGATGCATTCCCACTTGGTTATATTCTGAGAAACCATCCATCATGGAGATTTTGTTCACCCCCACTACTTTCTACAGTATGTGATCCATTTTGGGAAATGGGTAGTTTTCCTTCAGTGAAAATTTATTCAGGTTCCTAAATCCACACAAATCCTTATTTATCCACTTTTTTTTCTCACTAGAACCAAATTGGCTACCTATTCAGAGTACTTGAGGGGAATTATAATATGGGCATCTAGTAGTTTTCTCACTTATTTCTCAATAGTAGGCAGTACAAGAGGGTTAAACTGCCTTATTTTCTACCTGAAAGGTTTAGTACCAATCTTGATGGGTATTCAATGTTGTATGATGTTGGTATCATAAGTATTCAAGTCCTCATACTTCTAGGAAAAAATATCCATGTTTTCTTTGAACAAATGAAAGTATTCTCTTATGATCAGTAGGGATGTACTTTTCTCATTTAATGTATTTAGGCTCCATTTTTGGGCCATTTAATGTAATTTTTCTCATTTATAGTACCTCTCAGCTTGTTGGGCCATTTGTTTTGAAAAATCCTTGGTTTTGATAAAGAATCGTGAACCAACTAGAATTCTAGAAGCAACAGAAACAGTCAAATGCATTGCACACCAATTGGAAGTCTAGAAGATAGTGGAAGACACAATAACGTGGGTGTAAAAAGGAATCGAGGAAGTAGAGAAGAGGGAATTTGATTTATTTAAGTGAATTTATCAAAGACGTGAAAGTATAAATAAAAAGGAAATGTAACAGGAAAAGGGTTAATGAGAGGGTAGATGTTGTTATTGTCAGCATTGTCACTATTGTGATTGTCCAGTAGTGTTTCATGGGTTGGGATCTAGTTAGTATAGTCATGAATAGACATTGTAATGGTCCTTGTCGGTACTTTTGTTGCATCTACAGTAGGTTTTGAGTATATAATGGGTTATAATGGATCATATCTCACTATGTGAGACAATGTATTGAAGATCTATGTAGTTTGTGGGATTATCTATCATATCTATATTGTACAAGGGTTTTGGCACTACTGCAGTTAATAGAATGGTGTGATTTGGGGCCCTAAAATTTGTTTTATGGATATTTGTCTCTATTATGAATGGATCTGTGTTTTCCTCTCCATAATTGTTTCTTCTTATCTAGCTAGTAGTTAATTACTCTCACAACTTTACTTTAATGATTAATATATGGATATGAGTAGTGTAGAACTATATCTAATGTTGTGTTCTCTTTAACTCCCTTCATCACACAATTCTCAGCTACGCTTCATATGAGACCTCCTTCCCTTGCGTAAGGTTAAATATGTCAGCATTCTTAGACTACAGTGGTACTTTTTGTTGGTAATTGTCGAGAACCAGGGTCTTGATTTTGTGTCAACAAATGATTATGTTGTTGGGACCAAGCTTTAAAGGGATTTTTTAGAGGATGCCTCATCAGATCCACACGTTTGACGTTGCAAAAAGGTGGGAAAGGAAGTGTGATGTGTTCATAAGGCAAGAGGCTGAGGTGCAACACAAAATATTTAGGGTCGTGAAGGATAATTTTTTCTATTCAGATATGACTACTAACCAGTACAATATATTCTAGGTTAAATTCCCTAAATATTTATTCAAATGGTCAGATCAAATGCAATAAGCCCCAGAACACAAAGATCGAATAAAAAAGAGATATAAATGCATTGTTGAGAGTATAGTGGTTCTTCATTGGCTAGATCATCAGATATCACGAGATGCGGACTTCAGGGTGATGTAGAGACTCATCAATCCTTCTCAAAATTAGAAGCTATATTTAGAGAGGGGGACAAAGGAAGACTATTGTGGGAAACACCTATGTGGATAAATATTTTATTAGTAGAATAAGTAATGTTGCCTGTTCCTTTGGATAACATGGCAACTTAAACCTCTACAATTGGGGGAAGGTGATTTTTGAGAGGGTTCATGAGTTGATACCGATAATTTTTCTTTGATATATGGGGAGACAACATGAGAAGAATGTAAGAGATGAATGATCTCTGAGGAGGGTTTCCATTGTTGAAAAATGGTGGCAGAACCATATGAATACAACGATGAAGCAGACCAATCAATTGTGGAAAATGATCATATCATATGGTGGTGATAGGGAAAATTTTAAGAGATGAGGAAGAATGGATAATCAATGGTTGAGAGAAAGAAGGAATGCAATAAGTGAATATTCCAGAGGGATCATACAATAGGAATTATAATCAAAGTAAATGAATGATAGAGTAAGGGTAGACACCACCACTAATAAGGAATGTTCATCTCGGACCTCAGAGGGATTTGCGAGCGAATTAGACCCTATAATGCCAAACTATACTAGATTGCATCAGGAGGTAATTGTAACATTGAAATAGAACAAGACCCCCTAGATCAAATAATTATTTTCCAGAGGTAAAGGAACCAACCCTAAATCACTTATTTTTCCAACGCCGTCAAAAAATATGGTAATTTCTATAGTAAATACTTCTACAATTCTTGTTATTCCTAGTTCTTTGAGTTATACAAGATTATTTGGAGGTATGGAAAGTTCTACCATTATATCACAACTAGGATCATGTGGTTTTATTTTATTAGGATCTATAAGTTCATCTATGGGAACACAAACCATAGGATCCCTTACTCGATACCATGAGTTTTGGGGAAATGGAGAAGAGGTGTTATAACCCTAATTTGCACTAGACATACTTACCTGGCATCAGGCCATCTCAGATTCCTTATTTGCCAAAACACTATTGAACAACTCCTCTTAAAAACCCCCTTTATAAAGGCCCACGCGCCCTGCTCCATTACTACATGTGTGTACATGCTAGCTACCCCAATACAGCCCACGTGTACCTACAAAAGCACAAAAAGAGGAAAGTTGTTGATGGAACACACAGCTTTGGGAAAGTTAACTAAATATTTCAAACTAAATATTTCAACCATGCATGGCCGGTAATTCGACCAAATACCTAGCTCCTTCTAGCCTATAAAAGAAGGGGTAGGGGTCCCATTTGAAAGGAGGAAAATCATAGTAAAGAGACTATACCCAATTGAGCATTCCCCTTGTCCCAACCTTTAGCCATCCTTGTGCAAACAGAAGTATAGAGAAAAGAAGTTGGAGGACAGTTGAAGAGGAGCCCAGGACCAGTTGAAGAGGAGCAATGCCGACCACATATTGTAAGTTTACTCTTGTGAAGATTAATACAAAAGGAATACTTTTCCCATCCCGACATATCATGTGTTCAAGTTAAATGTTTATTTTATGATATTGTCACAACTAACCCATCAATTAGTATATGAAATGCATGTTCCCATCTTTTTGTTTGTTCATATGTGAATGCAGGTCAGCTTTGCGAGGAGGCTTGCAATCAAAGAGCGAGTGAAAGAAAAGGGATCGACATCAAACGAAGGACTTAAGGTAGAGTTACCGAATCTCATTTACACCTTTGTATTGCATGAATGTGGGGTTTTGTGTTGGGAGAATAGGAAAGAGTAGAGGCCTTTGAAATGGTCATTTTCTGCATGCATGATTAGAGCCCTTAAAATGCTAAGTCCGTAGGAGGGATTCCCACCCACAACATAATTGGCAACCGTACTGGGGATTTCTAGGGTTTCTGGGAGTCTTTTTGGGTATTTTTAAAAATTGGTTTCATTACTTATTTTTAGAGTTTCTGCAAAATTCTAAGCTAGCAGGTATTCTGGTCTTCCATACCAATTCTTCCTGCTTACTTTGCTTAGCTGCATTTTTTTTATGGGAGGTTGCAGAGGTACAAGTGGCCTCTATAAGGCTTTCACGGATGTACACGCACCCAACATTCACACAGCCCATGTGGACACGCTAGCTAATGAAGTGACAATAGCGTGGTTAAATTCAGAAAATGTTTACTAAAGAGGCAGTCATCCTCTTCCCTGTCAGAAGTGATCCTTCTCAGGGGTTTTCTGAAAACTCATTCTGGTCTCTGTTTTTGCAGTTTGTAGCTTAGTTACCACTTCATATTGGTTTTTTTCTATGAAATTTTCCTTGGATTGTTTTTTCTTTTTTGACGAAGTAAGTTTATGAGTCTTCAAGGGATTCTAGTTCTCAATACCAGTGGTCTCTGTCAGTTTGATTTCTTATTTTTTTCATTTTTTTTGAAAATTTTCAGAAGTACATGCGGTCTGCATAAGGTTTCCAGGCGTCTACACACACCCTGACTTTACACAACTCTCGTGCACACCCTGGCTATTGAACTCTCAACAGCGTGCCTATGGAGAAATTTTTTTGTTTGAGGAGAGGCAATCATCCTTTTCTTTGACAAGAGTTTATACCTCTCAGTCTTTTTTTTTGTCTCTATCATAGTGGTCAGTAACTTAGTTTTGATCACAACAATATCTTTCTTTTTCATTAAGAAGTTTTCCTCAAAATTTTCCTTTTATAGGGTTTTTAGACAAGTGTGAGAGTCCATTTTAATATGCTTGTGTGTTATTTTTAAGGTGACTCTTTGTGATCTATGCTTAGGCCAGAAGTTTTCTGGGTCTTTACTTGTTGATATTTTTCCTTTTTTCTTTGTGAGCATTCAAATAAAAAAAAAATATTTTATTTCTTTTTTTGGTTAAGTAGTTATTGGTTTGCATTAATAACCAGGAAAATTTTTGCTTTCATAAGTTCTTGGTTGTTTACTTAGGACAATAAGTAGCTCGTAGTCGAGCGAAATCCTGTTTTGAGTTTGTTGTTCAATGATCTTGGAAAAACTTTAGTGTGAAAAGTTGATTAAGAATTGTGTCAAGAAGAAGTTATTCTGTTTCCATCTTTCTGTTTATTTTTCTTTCGTCTCTAAAACATCATTAGTTTCACTTTCATAACCTTTGACTTAAGACAAGCCATAAAAAATTAACAATTAATTAAAATCAACTAGACTTTATGTTTGTAGGGTCCATCAATTAGTCTAGGCTAAAGCCTTGGTTTAGGTTGGAGAGGAAACTCGTCAAGGATGCAAAACATACATAAGAGTCTGTGCTAGGGAGTGTTAAAAGTCCAGTATCGTGAAAGTTATCTGGGACCCCCCTCTAACACAGGGGATAAATACGAGGTCGCGTGCAGAAAGGTAGTGGAGATAACCCCTCCAAAGTCAGAACAATCGTAGTGGAGAACACATATAGAGGGTTTGTCTTGGGATTCCGTCGATTGCATTTTCCACGGAGCTTCATCGGTCTCGAACCCATTCGAGGTCCTCAGTTGTCTTCCGGACCACTTTCTTTCAATACCCTTGACATGTTTCAGTCTCAATACCCTGCTCATTGTGGTCTACCTGACTGTCGACTGTACTCGCCTGGTGATTGTTCACGTGTTGGCAACCTAGTTGCCTATCTTTTTTAGTGACATACACAGGTGACTGCGGGGGTATACCACGGTACCTAGGACAGACATCGGGCCACTCTTTGCAGAGTATACCTGGAGGGTGCTTCCATGTTCGAGTTTCACTTGCATCGATACGTTTCTCTAGTGTTGGTTGTTGTAATTGTTCTTCCAACTAGTTTAGTGTTTGCTTGTTTTATCTTGTAGGGTCTTTTTTCTAGTGTAGGTTGTTTCTGAACGAATAGAAATCCATAGTGTGTCTTTGATATTCTCACACAGTGGAGAATCACGAGCTCCGCCGGTCATGAAGGCTTCTTGGCCTGTCGCCGGTTACACTAGAGCCACCCCCACCACCACTAAGGCGAAATCTCGACCAACAAGGGTCTTTTGAAGCGACCGGGTCATAGAAAACTGTGCCCGACCAACATCCGGAGGAACCAACTATTTCATACCTTGGAGCGAAAGCTCTCGGTTCACCTAAAACTCCAACCACTAATCTTTCAGTGCCCATCATCGTACATATTTATCCTTACGGACGTCAGATAGTGTCACACGCAGCAATGGAAACAAATGTTGCCACTTCTTCTAGGAATTATTCTATTCCCTATAAGGTTGTCACCACAGGGGGTGTTCCACCTCCTAACCCACCATCATCAGTTTGATCCACCATGGTATTGAATGTCTCTACCTCGAACAGTGCTCTAATCCTATCTTTGGCGATGGCCACTGCTCCTTTCACCCAGAGTGCGACAGGCCCTCCGTTCTCATATGGGATGCCTATCACAGGTACAAGCCCTATACTATCCTACTCCACTTTACAGACTTTAGGTCTAGGGGCAAGGAGCTCTAACGCTCCTCTGCAAGGGCCCATGGGGGGAACTTCATCTCCCTTTAATGTTTTCCCTTACGGGGGAGGTCATATACCTCCTTCGTCCCCTTCGCTCGGTGGTACCCACTAGCAATCCTCCGAGCCAAACACACACCATAGTTCACTTGGAGTAGGGATTCAAGGACCACCTTCTCATAATATGTCGGTAGGGTTGACATTGTTTTCTTTGTTTGGTGTGTTTGGTAACAACACTTTCTCGTCAGTTGCTTTCTCGACTGGGGGTAACCCCGGTTATGGCCAACCTAATCCTATGCAGGGTACTATTCCTGCACAGGGGGAAAACCCAGGAACTTCTTCCGCATCAGGACCTTGGAATTCTTGGCAAGGATCAATTCCCTCATTAGGAATGTTGATCTAGGGAAATTCTTTTCACAACCAATGGAACCCCAGGCAAGGCACAATACCTATTCCCATGGGATCGGCATGGGGCAACCCTTCCCAAAGTCTTATGAATGTGATGCATGCCCAACCATCTACGTCCTATTACGGGAATAAGCCAATAATGTCTACTCAAACGCAAAATCTGTACATTGGTCATGGCCATGGATTTTACCAGAACCCCGGCTAGCAGCCCAACTTTTCCTAGCAACCTAGTGGTAGTCAAACTCCAGGCCCCTTTTTCCATGGTTATCATCAACAACAACCAAAACTACCTTTCTTGGCAACCTTACATTTTCCAGACTTGACAAGGTTGTTGAATGACCCCATCTGTCACGATCCACATTGGCCCCCTATGCCGACGAAATTTCGTTTGGACATACCAAAGTTTGAAGCCAAGCCTAACGAAGATCCAGGGGATCATGTGACCACCTTCCATCTTTGGTGCTCATCTAATTCGTTGAAAGATGAATCCATACAATTGTGATTGTTTCAATGCACTCTCATTGGGAGTGTTGCGAAATGGTACATCAAGCTCGACCGCTCGAGATATTCTTCCTTCGGTGAATTGGCAATGGCATTCCTAAACCATTTCCAATTACCTGTGAGATACGATGTCGGCACAAAATTGCTGGCCAATTTCGAATAGACAAAAGTGGACCATATATCTGATCACATCTGATAATGGAGACGTCGGAAGAGTTTGATTAAGGTACCAGTCCCACTAGCATTCCTACTCGAGTGTTTCCTTAAGTCTTTGGTCCCACAACTATCCAAAGACGTCGCAATGTCGAGAGTGTTTTTTGAAGAAGATGCCATCATGAGAGCTCAACATCTTGAGCTAATTTATTCTTAGTCTGGTTTACTGTATGATATTTTGTCGGATGCACCACGATCCATACTTGATAAAACCAGACAAAGAGATGGACCACATGCCAATGGTATTGCAGGTTCAACAAAAACAAAGCCCACTGAACAAATGACAAAATGATTGCAGCAATTGTCTATAAAACACACAATGGCCAGCCAAACTACTGCTTCAGCTACTCCTCCTACCCAAACGTCAAATGTACATAGTGTGCAATCGACAAATCTAAAGGCCACCAAGCAGCCTGATGGAAAGAAAAAACAACGTAAGAAGGGTAAGGGGGATAAGAAACCCACTAATAATGTTGGTGGGTGCAACACCGAGAAACGGAAGGTAAAGTATTTGTGTAACCTGTGCGTGGAAGACCACCCGACCCACCAGTGCCCTCGGCTTGCAGAGGCCCAAAAGTTTGTGTCACAGTAGCAGCATGTTGTAGTAACAAATCCATTTCAACATGGGAAAAATCTAACCCAAGCCTCTACAAGCGTGGAAGGGGGCAGTCAAGGACCCTCTTCGTCTTCAAACAATCCTGCATCCGTGAATATGTATATGATAAAAGGTGATGCTTTTATATCGACTAGAGCACATGACTACAATAAGCCAAACACCTCTGAGAAAGGCAAAGAAGATAAAATCCCATCTCTTCCTCTCCAGATCTAGAAGACTTTGGGTGAAACGATGACACACATCCCAAAAGGTGCGTTCAAGAAATCTTCTCACAACCCAAATGCAAGGGTCGCCTAGAACTACTCTGTGATGGAGGATTTGTCTCAAACCCCTTGCGCTATGTCCGCTTTGGAGGTCCTCCAAAGCTGCCCTTCCCAAAGGAAAGCTTTGTTAGCTTCTTTAGGATCTGCCGAGACTTGTAATCTGGGTACAATCATGCTGGATACAACCGACTTAAAACCTCATCTCCCTTACCACGTAGCATTTCAGATAGTAGTGGCTTACCCCATGAAAACTTTTACTCAGAACATTTTCTGCACAGTGGTTGATGAGGGTGCTTCGACATGCGTCATGTCATTGGCATGTTGGAAGGCCATTGGCCAGCCCGTTTTGTCTCCATCACCTACTCTTCTTACTACTTTCGATGGTCATTCATTCCGACCACATGGCATCATCCCCTCTTTCCCCATGCAGTTAGGAGGGAAGACCATGTGCATTGAGGTAGAAGTAGTCAACGCATCCCTCGGCTAAAATCTCTTGTTAGGTAGGAGTTGGACCTATGCCATGCAGGAAGTGGTCCCTAAGGTTTTTTGGGACTTGTTGTTTCCACACGAGGGCCAGATCGTGACCATTGATCAATTGTCCTTCTCTCAGCCTAACCCTTCATTGGGGGCATCCGCGGTCCCGATGATTGATAATTCTCAACCAGGTGTCGTCAACGTAGGGGTTGGTTTGTGCCCACCTTTGATGGGTACTTTCGATTACTCACCTCCTCAAGGTGATGTCAAGTTCATATCAGACCACCATAAGGTTGATATTTTCCAAGTTTCTTCATTTCACATGACTTACTTCAATGATCCATGGATTCTTCCTTCCCCATCGGCCATGATGGAAGGCACAGGGCACCATGGTATGTCCATGCCCTTGTCCACGGTAGAAGCAACATACTCTTTAGTACAGCAAGCTTCAGTCGATACCGATCCAACTCCTTCACAAGAGTTAGATCCGATTCCAGATCCTATTTGGGCTCAAGGTTCCCTCGCTAATACTGATTCGTTAGAATTAGTCTTGCCCTCAGACGAAGAAATCATTGAAGCAATGACTAGTCCGAACAAACCCTGGGACGATCTCCATCATAGATCATACTTCCTCCCAGAGTTAAGCATAATCCAAGAAGGAGAATTCACCTTGACTATGACTGGAGATAGGTCTTGTCCTATCAATCCCTTGGCTACACATGAGATTTACACAGAGGGTAATATGGAAACTATCGCGGATAATATACCGATTAATATCTCCAGAATCCCTGGTGTCATGGAGAATGTTTTCGTCGGAGCTTACTATTCCCCCGAATAGATTCAAATCTACACAGACTTATTTAAATAATTTCGTGACGTTTTTACCTGGTCTTACGAGGAAATTCTAGGCATTGATCCAAAAATAGTCGAACATGAAATCACAACTTATCCTGATTCCAAGCCAGTTCGGCAGAAGCTTCGTCTAGTTAATCCTAGGAAGGAAACATCTATTAAGGTTGAAGTAGAGAAATTGCTTAAAGCAGGTTTTATCTATCATGTCCATTTGACCCAATGGGTGTCAAATCCTGTGTCAGTCAACAAGAAACAGGGCATGATTCGCGTATGTATGGATTTTCTTGATTTGAACAAAGCATGTCCAAAAGATAATTTTCCCACACCGTTCATTGACCAGATAGTTGATGAATGCACTGGTTGTGAGGATTTTTCTTTCATGGATGGTTTTTCAGGATATAATCAGATACAGATCAAACCCGAAGACCAGCACAAAACAACTTTCATCTATCCATTGGGTACATTTGCCTATCGTAAGATGCCTTTTGGTCTAAAAAATGTTGGAGCTACCTTCCAGCAGGCCATGTCTTTTGCTTTCCGTGATATCAAGCATATAGTCGAAGCCTATTTAGACGATTTAGCATCACGATATCGCAAGAGAACGGATCATACCACACACCTCCGACTTATCTTTGAGTGATGTCGCTACTTTTGGATTCTCTTGAATCCAAACAAATGCAGCTTTTGCGTAACGTCAGGACGGCTGCTAGGTTTCATAGTCTCAAAAATAGGGATCATGGTTGATCCTCTCAAGGTGGAGGCAATACTTCAGTTGCCTCCCCCATGTACAATCCTTCAGCTTCAAAGTTTACAAGGAAAGGCAAACTTTTTGAGGTGGTTCATAGCCAACTATGTCGAGATCACAAAGGGCTTTATGCGTTTGCTAAAGAAAGAGGTCCCTTTTCATTGGGATGAAACCGCTCAACAATCTTTCAATGCATTGAAACATGCCCTCACGACTACCCCTCTACTACAACCACCTAATTATAACAAATATTTCTTATTGTACTTGGCTGGGGAAAAGTCGACTATCGGTATAGTCTTATTTCAGGAACATGAATTCCTCTCAGAATATGTGATTTATTGCCTGAGCCAAGGCCTGGTTGGACCGAAACTCAATTATTCCCATATTGAAAAACTGGCATTGGCAGTCGTTCATGCTGTTCAATGGTTCTATCATTATATTATGTTTCTCAAGACCATTGTCATTGCTGTTGTGAATCCATTTCAATACGTATTAACACGACGCATCATTGGTAGGAAGATCAGTCGATGGATAGTTGTCCTCCAGGAATTTGACTTAGATTTTGTTTCGGTGAAATCCAAAAAGTCACTGGTCTTTGCAGAACTCATCTTAGAACTTCTAGTTGAATCCGGTGAGGTTATGCCCGAAGAGTCACCTATTAGAGGAGACATGGTTTTGATCACATCTCCAGATCGCTGGTATGGATATATACTTGTCTATCTCTATACTTTGAAGTGCCCCGCCTCTGCTTCTCGCGATGAGCATCACCGTATATGCCATCAGGATAAGAACTATCTCATACTCGACGGCACTTTGTATCGTCAAGGTGTAGATTGCATCCTTTGCTGATGTATCACTCATGAAGAAGCAATTATCGTGCTTAACAACTGCCATACTAGAGCATGTGGCGGTCTTTTTTTTGGGTTGGAAACAACCCAAAATATTTTACGAGCTGGTTACTTTTGGCAAACGTTAATCAAAGATTGTATCGAATCGGTCAAGAAGTTGCACCCATGTCAAATCTTCTCTCAGAAGACGAGGGCACATCCTACTCCCATGAAACCCTCCTTTAGCAAGGGGGAACCGTTATATCATTGTAACCGTAGACTACTTCACGAAGTGGGTCGAAGCTATGCCAACATTTAAAGATGATGGAGAGACTGCAGCTCTCTTTTTGTTCAACCAGATAATCGCAAGGTTTGGCGTCCCAAGAGAGAATGTCACTAACCATGGCAGTCACTTTCAGAACCAAATGATGACTGAATTAACATCAAATCTTGGGTTGCATCAAGAAAATTTGTCACCCTACTACCCCCAAGAAAATGGTCAGGTGGAAGCTGTAAATAAATCTCCTAAGACCATCCTACAACGAACGATCAATTCGGCCAAGTCAAATTGGCATTTAATGTTATACTCGGCATTATGGGCTTACAGAATGTCTGTTAAGACTGCAACCGGTTTCTCACCTTTTCAACTCGTTTACAGGCTGGAAGCAGTGTTGCCTATAGAATGTCAGATCCCATCCCTAAAATTGGTAGTACAGTTACTGCCAGACACTTCTCCACTTGAAGAGTGGTTATTATACCTTGAGCAACTCAATGAGCAGCATCGTGATGTGGCCCTAGCCAACGAGGCTCACAAACAAAAAGTCAAGTGTTAGTATGATCAGTCCATTCATCCTCGGATTTTCTCTGAAGGTGACCTTGTCCTAGTCTATGACGAGGATAAGGACTCCTTGGGGTCAGGCAAATTCAAACCCATGTGGTTCGTACATTTCATCGTAAAAGAGATTCTAAAAAAGGGCGCTTATCGTCTGGTAGACTTTGAGGGAAATGCTTTGGCGGAGCCTAGAAATGGGCTCTACCTCAAGAAGTATTACTCATAGGTAGGTCACCTTGGGTAACTTTTTGTAACATATGTATAGTCTTTGTACTATTAATTTATGGTTTCTTTTGGTTTTATGGATGTGTCATTTTTTATGTTATCTTTTGTCACTATGGCAGATGTCAAGTGAATCAGAGGTGTTCGTTGGGTACGCAGACGACGCTATCTGGCACACTCGGAGACTTGCCTCCGCAACTTGGGTAATTTTTACACCTCAGGGACAATTATTATCCTCAAGAGGTACATGTTTAGGCGACACCACAAACAATGTCGCCAAATACAGTGCATTTATTGAGTTGCTTCATGACACTCTGTCATTTGGTATCTCTCACCTCCGGGTCTATTAATATGCTCATCTGGTGGTGTCTCAGTTAAATAGAGTCTACCATGTTCATGATCCTACTTTACACCGACAATTCCTTAGGGTACGTCTCTTAGAACAAAGCTTTGATTATATTACATATTTTCATGTTCCTAGGAGATTAAATCAAGTCACGGATACTCTAGCTAATCAAATATTAGATTGGCATCTCGCACACATATAAGAAATACATACACATGCACATGTAAATACATTTTTAAAGGAAAAAATAATCCATAAGACATAAAAATACATAAAAATCCATATATAATATCAAAATCATCAGAGTACATAGGTGGGTGCATGCGCCTCAAAAATACGACCAGTAACCAGTCATGGGGCTTATGCCCTCAAAACATATATACAAGTAGTTCCCTCGACATGTGAAAAGTCTAGCCTAACTAAGGACGGGGCTTGTGGGCCCTGTTGTAATAATCAACAGTGTTTTCCAAACGCCGAAAAATACGGACCCATGTTCGTGGTGCCCCCACTACGTGAGGCTACATAGATGGTGGAAGATCCTCAATCTCTTCCATGGGGACTATGCAAGTGAGCAAGATAAAATTTCTCTCTACTCATCTCAGAACCCTCTCAGCCTCACCGACTAGAAGCTCTCCTGCTGCTATTGGTCCCCCTGCGGCGGCGGGTACGGCCCTTGGTCGAGGACATCGCCTGTTCCTTGCATAATCCGTTGGTCGCACTGGTCCCAGATATGTACATAATAGACACATATCTGTCAAATGCTCTGGTATAAAAAAAATGATATATATATAAAACAACATAAAAATTACATATGTTTAACAAAAAAAAAAAAAAACGATGTAAACTTTCCCATATCTCCTCACTCCTTGTTGGGAGGTACTGGTATCTCAGGGTCTCTCGAGAAGTCAATCCCAACATAAGGGTAATCCTCTATGACTGGGATCTGTTGTGACAACCAAGCAAAAAAGTTGTCATCAAAGGACTCATTGGTCCTTCCTCCCCCCTGTCGTGGCATCAACACTGCCCATCTGCATATAGTGGGAAGAGAGGCCTGATGCCCCCATACAACCTCTTGAGGGATGAAACTAGGCACTCTTTCAAAGAAGAAAGAGAAAAGAATGGTTCCAAACCTGAAGTTCCTATGAGTCCGCAACCTGCAGTCTGTCATTTGCCTCTTCATACAATCCAGTAATGTGGTGCTCCAATAAAAAATCTGTGCATTTAAGCACTAAACTTCACAGTTCATCTATGCACGAGAAGCCTGATGCAAAGTGATAGACCCTGTAATCCACACGATGAACAACACTATCGCCTGCAGTGAAAAGTTTGATATCTTGCTTATCGACACTTGCGAGCTCGCCCTATATGTACTCACCTCACAATGGAGTCCAATCAACTCTGATATGTTGTGAGGCCCAGAGGGAAATGTATGGAAGTTGACTGGTTCCCCTCGCTGGGAGAGACCAGTCAAAAAGTATATGTCTTATGTTGTTGGCACCAGCAACTGCCCCTCTAGCATAAAGGCCTCTACATCAAGATGCCAATAATCAACCAAGGCATTCAGTAGCCTAGGTTGTGCTCGCATGAAAGGAAATAGGAAGAATTTTAGCAAACCACATTGCATCAAGGAAACAACAACATTGGGGTCCTCCCCAACCAATGAAATAATATCCTCATGCTCTCTTTCCCTCCAGTGAACATACATCCTACAAAAAAACAATTTTAGGAGGCTTAACCCTTGCTCTTTTAAATTCTTTTCCATTAAATGAAGGGTCCACGCGAGCTGTAATGATAACAATCGTGTGTACACACGTGCAGTTTTGCCTATGCCCAAGTGTACACGCGGGCTGTCATAAGACAACCCGTGTGGACTTAGGGCCGACCTTTTAAAGGTCGACGCCCCTCCAAAAAATAAACTTAAATTCATAAAGAAAGTTTTAGATTGCAAGAGGATAGTGTTTATACTTACTTGTCCAAGAAGATGGTTGTTTCATCCACCGAAGCTCCCAGAATCAACTCTTTTTACAAAGGGGTAGTTTTGGCTTTTAGTCAATTTCTGAATTAACAATGGTGATAATGAGCTGTTAGCTTCTATTTATAGAGGTTTTGGCCTCTTTTTGTCAATTTTCGGACCCTTTTGTCATTTTTTCTAAACTAAAAATCATTTAGGATGGTTTAGGAGTCTTCTTTGGATGTTTATGGGAAGTATTACTTTGGGTATTGGGAAATTGTTTTGAGATTTGGGGCGTTTTGACAATCCTTTGGTAAAAAGTCATTTTTTTCCAACTCGTTGCATTTAAGTCAGGATTCCACTTTCTGCATCTCGTTGTCTTTTCTATTTTTCCATAGGATCAATCCCACCAAGTTGTGACACGGAACCATTATTACTGCTTTAGAAGTGTCGTAATTTGGTGGTAGATCTTACTGTAACATGGATTCCCTAGGTAGATCCTGGTTGCATTATGGTGTCTATGTTGTCACTAAAGACTATAGGCTCGGGATTCCCTTATAGTTTTTCCTGATTATGAGTTCGAGCCTCATTTACATGATTCCTTATCACTCTTAACCTCACCCTCGGGACTCCCAAAACATAACAGGTCTTCTTTTAATCCCTTTTCAAACCCTCTAAACATGAAAAGATTGTCGAGTTATCTTGTGGCCTTTCATGCTCGTCAGACTGAAATTTGAAGTCATGTCTATCCGGCGGTAGTTTACCCATTTTTCGGTCCAGATGGTCAACTGTACGAACAAAGGTATACTCTAGAGGCCTCAGATCTCTATAAGAGTACCATCAGGTATAATTTTAACCCTTTTTCAGGCCTAAGGGACTAAATTTATGAAAAAGGAACCCCCACAGAGTCCATAGTTAATCTCTTTTCAGGCTCCCTAAAATTGAAAAGATCATCGAGTGACATTATTCTTTCACACTCGTTAAAATGGTCCAGAAGAACATTCCTGACGAAGTCCATAGTTAATATTTTTTCAGACTCCTTAAAAATGAAAAAATTGTCGACTGATCTTGTCTTTATCACACTCATTAAAATGGTTTTGAATAGACATCTTGTCGGTTCTAGTTTACCCTTTTTTTGAACCGACTAGACTACCTTCGAAAAAGGTACCCTATCAGAGTCTCCTTTTACATTTTTTCAGAATCTCTAAATATGAAAAACCGTCGAGCTTACCTTCTCTGGGCTCGTTAAACTTACATCGAAGGACGTTACCATTGTGTGTCTTATTAATCGCATTTGCATACCCACATATTTGGCCTAATGTTGTCTCCATGTTGCTCTCAATCGAACCATCTGAAACATGCCTTATACGCAAACCCTGTAGCACTTTTCCTTTGCGTCTTGACACCTTTGGCCCCAGGAGGGATTTTTTCCAAGTGTCCTTGCTTTGAACATCATTCTTGTCCTTGCACCTCGAACTCGTATGTTTGTGACACTCATTCCTTCTTTGTAACGTAGCATTCTTTTATTCTTTTTCCAAAATT